>JABUQX010003989.1:12500-15998 GCA_015478945.1 Trachelipus rathkii | reverse complement strand
ATCTTTCTTTTTTTAGAAAGATAATGTTTTTATTGTTGGATATAAACAATACTAGGAAGCCCGGATAGCTCAGTCGGTAGAGCGTTAGGCTTTTAACCTAAATGTCCAGGGTTCAAGTCCCTGTTCGGGCGATATAACATTTTGCCGGTAAGTCGGTGGTT
Organism: Trachelipus rathkii; assembly: GCA_015478945.1. Classification (NCBI taxonomy): domain Eukaryota; kingdom Metazoa; phylum Arthropoda; class Malacostraca; order Isopoda; family Trachelipodidae; genus Trachelipus; species Trachelipus rathkii. Next base: position 15,837 of record JABUQX010003989.1, on the reverse strand, counting down.
CATTTCGCAAAAAGTTCCACATGTGTAATAATAATTTAATACATGCATTAAATTGAAAGCTATGTTCTTTCGATATGCAGGGAAAATCGTTAACGGATCTTTTCAGCTTGAATAAATCATAAAAAATCATAAAAATTTCATTGGTTTCAGAAATCGACTGATATAAATAATATTTTTTCCTTTTTTAAAATGTAATATGTTGAAATATCAAAAGCAAGTAATGAAACACTGTACAAGTGACTCTTTACTAATATAATAAAGATCACATGTCCGCCAAACATATAATATTACGGAAAGACAATTTCAATTTACTGTTCTTAACATCAATTTTTAAAGGGAATAATATAATTATTAACAATTTTGATATTGAAAATCCTTGAATTGAGATGTTAAGAAAGAAATATAAGTAACGAAGTCATCAAATTTATATCAATAGAATTAAAAATTAAATTTTACTGTCTGGTGCCTCGTTGTTATTAATTTTTTTTTAAATATATATTTATGGTATTAAGGAATGTTTTTTTATTATAATTTTTTCAACACCAAAATATCAGGATTAAAGCTAAGAACACAATATTCATTTAAAACGCATTTTTATTTTAGTGTTCACGCATATGTATAATCAAATTCTTTTGTCTATTTTATGTTATAATAGGCAACGGTATTATTGAAAAGGTCGTTTAATTTATTTTTTCAAAAGGTTCCAGTGGTTTTCAACTTTCTTTTCTAATTTAAAACATATTTCTTACCTTTTTGGTATTGATGTATATATATATATATATATATAAAACTTATATATATATATATATATATATATATATATATATATATATATATATATATATATATATATATATATATATATATATATATATATATATATATATATATATATATATATATGGCACGTAAATTTTTTTTAAAGAGAGAGATAGAGAATTTTGTTTTTGTTGGAAATAAAAGTTTATTCGAAACCCGGATAGTTCAGTCGCTTTAAACCTAGCGTTTTAAGGTCCAAGTCCCTGTTCGGGCGGTATAATTTTCTGCCAGTAAGGTCGTGGGCTAATTCGTAAAAGTTTCCCCAAATGTAATAATAATATAATTTAATACATTTATTAGTTAAAAAAACTGTTCTCTTTCGTAATGCCTGAAAAATCGCTCGTTTTTGTTTAATGCGAAAAAGTTGTTTCCAGAAAATGACAGATAGCAATAATATTTTTTCCATCGGGATAAAGTCATTTTAATAAGTTGAAATATAAAAAAATAACAATGAAACCTTAATACATGTGACTCTTAACTAATATATTGAAAGGAATATGGTTGCCTAACATATGTTTTTACGGAAAAGAGATTAGTTTTAATTGTTTCAAAAAACAATTTTTAAAAGAAGAAATTTATTTCTAAAAATTTTTGCTATTGGAAAGGCTTAAAATGAGATATTGAGAAAGAAAAATAAGCTACTAAGTATTCAAATTTTGTGTTTATAGTATAGAAAATTAAATTTTACTGTCAAGATGCTTCGGTTTTGTTATTTCATTTATACACTCATTTTATTGAGGTAATATTTTCTTTTATTATTTTTTCAGCGCACACATTTCAAGATTAACATTAAATACACTATATTCGTTTCTGATGCATTTTTATTTTGGAATCCATGTATATATATATATATATATATATATATATATATATATATATATATATATATATATATATATATATATATATATATATATATATATATATATATATATATATATATATATATATATATATATATATATATATACAAATTCTTTTTTATATTTTGTGTTATAATAAGTTAATTTAATATATTTCAAGAGATTCCGGAGGTTTTTATTCACTATTGTTTTTTTTCTAATTTACAACATATTTCTAACCTTTTAGCAATTCTTATTGAATTTGACGAGTTTGATGTAAATAATGTCATATATCCAATATATATATATATACGGTATATATATATATATATATATATATATATATATATATATATATATATATATATATATATATATATATATATATATATATATATATATATATATATAAATATATATATATATATATATATATATATATATATATATATATATATATATATATATATATATATATATATATATATATATATATATATATATATATATATATATATATATCAAGTAAAAATCCTCTTTTATTCTAGAAAACACTGTTTTTGTTGGATATAAAAGCTAATAGGAAACCCGAATAGCTTACCCGGTAGAACGCTAATCTAATAATATGTGTAATTTTTATAATAGGCTTGTATTACTATTATATATATATATTATATATATATATATATATATATATATTATATATTATTATTATTATTATTATTATTATTATTATTATTATTATATATATATATATCTGGTATATATATATATATTATTATTATATTATTATTATTATATAAATATATCAATCTAAAGAGTATTATTATATATATATATATATATATATATATATATATATATTATACATATATATTATTATATATTTTTTTAAATTTTTAATAACTAAAGATAAATATATTCTTATAAACAAGTACCCTTATTGTATATAAACAAATACATATATATATTCTATATAAATATATATATATATATATATATATATATATATATATATATATATATATATATATATATATATATATATATATATATATATATATATATATATATATATATATATATATATATAGTATATGGTAAAGGTTTGCATAGCCCGACACCTTTGGAAAAAATTCGATGTTGCCAGATTAGCCTCTTAAATTGTAATTGTGATACAATTTTAAAACAGAAAACTATTTTTAGGGTAAATAAAAATAAAAATAATATATATATATATATATATATATATATATATATATATATATATATATATATATATATATATATATATATATATATATATATATATATATATAACCTTCACATAACTTAATTAACCAAACTTAACCTAACTATTATATTAATATATATAAATTAATTAAATGTTTCAATCGCTTTATATTATAAGGAAAAAATTAGCCTCCGTTTTCGAAATCACGTACATTTTATTTCAGTAAAAGAACTTCAAACCTAAATATTAGAAAAACAAGTCCTAATTATTTATTTAAATCTATGTACCTTAAATAAACTTTATTAACAGTCTATCTGCTGAGCGGGATGTTGGTGCTTTATCTTTATTCTATAGGTACCACAGCGGCAAGTGCTAGAGGGAACTTATCGCTCGCGAACCACCACCTTTACAACGTCCACGTAGCACAAAGGGTGCTGTATCT
>JABUQX010003989.1:0-2500 GCA_015478945.1 Trachelipus rathkii | reverse complement strand
CTTGCATGTAATGCATTCCAATAATACAGATCTTACAGCAGCTCTACCCTTAGGTATCCACACACCTTGATTTCTGATGTAATTAAGAGTAGTACCAATGCCAAGATGCTTTACTTGCTCATGAGCATATTTAATAAATAGCAATGTAAAGTCATGATTTCTTCCCATTAATATAGGATTAGCTTGTTCATAGCTGATAAGAAGAGCCTTATTAATCCTGCCCTTGCTTCTTAAATAGCCTTTTTCGTCAAGGAAAAGATTTAAGTTTAAAACCAAGGGAGGAATTTCTGAATCTTTCAAGGAAGCTACTTTTACTTTTTGTTTATAATCTTTCAAAAATTTAATTTCATTAGCAAAGGATTGAATTTGATTTATTTTAAGCCAATACCTTACTGATTTTTGCTGGTAATCAACATTTATTTTAATTTTACTAAGCCATTTAAAAATCCAGGCAGTGATTCTTAAGACTTTTCGATAGCATGAATATTTACTTAAATCTAAAATACTAATACATGTATTTTCTAATATATTTACATTTACCATTAATAGAGGTAAAGACTCTTGTGGCACACTCAACATAGGATACTTGGGCCAATTGTCTAAATCATTAGTTAACCAAACAGGACCATGATACCACAGAGCAAATATTTCTTTAAACTTTTTAAAAGTTAAACCCCTAGTTAAAAAATCACCAGGATTTTCTGCTGTATTTACATACTTATAATGCACATTTACTTTATACTTGTTACAGATGGAAGTAATTAACCCATCCATTTCATTTATTCTATTTTTTAAAAACTTAGATTTTACTTTGGTTTGTCTGGTTAATAACCAGCTCAAAACTACTTGTGAATCCACAGCAATATTAATGAATTCAAAATATATATTACTGTATGCTTCCAAAATATTGGGTAAGCATTTCAAGGCCAAAATAACCCCCATCAGCTCCAGGGAAGGGATACTTAACTCCCTAGGCCTATTGGCAGGAGCTACCTTGGCTTTAGCAAATATAAAGGAGCTTTTGTTATCATCATCCACTCCATAACATACAAATCCATAAACACTATCGGAACTGTCACAAAAAAGATGCAAGCCATACTTATTCCCTTCAGAAAGAGCCCTCCTAGGTATTGCAATCGTATCCAGATGTTCACAATTACTGCGTATTTTATACCATTCCTTCAGTATCTCATTAGGCACTTTCTGATCCCAAGCCAACTTTTGCTGCCACACTTGTCTCATCAACAATTTACCCTTTACCAAAATAGGAAGAGCAAAGTTAAGAGGATCGAAAAGCTTGGAAATCTCAGACAACAATTGACGCTTGGTTGAAATACTCTCCAGATATTCTACTTTATTGATATGCATACAGTCAGTCACCACATTGAAACTATATCCCAAGATCTTTTCACAACAACTTGAATGTTCTACAAAGGAGTTTTCTTCCTTGAACTTAACACGCAAAGCATCCGAGTTGCTATTCCAAGATCTCAAGATAAAACCCCCTTCTTCCATTCGTTTCTTACATTGATGATAAATACCAACTATCTCACTTTCTTCTTGCATGCTTGTAAATATTAAATTATCCACATAGAAGCCTGAGGATAATATTTCAGTACATCTATCATGTGGATACTTAGAAGCATGATATTTCATAATATAATGCAATATAAATGGGGAAGATGTAAACCCAAATATTAAAGTGAGATACCTATAAGCTTCTAATTTCCCGTTGTTATACCATAAGAAAGTGAACCTATTCATGTCCACTTCATCTTTTAACCTTATCATCAAAAACGCTTGTTTTACATCACTTATCACAACAGTACGATTCGTTCTGAACACAAGTAGTAGCTTTAAAAGTGAATTCATGAGGTCATAACCACTGTAAGCAGCCTCATTCAAAGATGGAAGAGTTTTATTACTTTTAAGGGAACAATTAAAAACTGGTCTTATTTTAGTGGTTACTTGTTCCGATTGCCTTATTATAGGGCGATGAGGAATGAATTTATGTAATAAATGAATGAGTCACAGAAGATTTATATTTACTTTTTCAATTATTCTATCATTCAATTGATCTTCAAAGACTTTATCATATTTATTTATTAAATTATTTTGAGTTAATTTATCAAACACTCTATTAGCTATATTTAAAGATATTTTAAAATTATTAGGAACTAATTCTATTTTGTCTTCATACCAAGGAAGGCTTACATGATAATGGTTGTCTTTGAAAATCATATTCTGATTAAATAATTGCACTTGACATTTATCTACAGTGTTCAGAATGTCTTCGTCCTGTTTGATACCTAAAGATTCCAGGCTAAACAGATTTTCCAAGCCATTGTCAATATCAGAATCCAAAAACTGCTCAATGGGATTGAAATAACTTTTGGATGGTTCTAACACGAAATACACTTGTGTATTCAGCCTTCTGTTATTACATTCAGAATCATTTTTAGGAATTATGGCATTATTTGTTTCAACTTTAGACTGAGTT
>JABUQX010003988.1:0-14541 GCA_015478945.1 Trachelipus rathkii | reverse complement strand
TAATATATTCCCAGGAAGCTCGAGTATTATCCTATGTCTTATAGAATTATTATCAATAGGATGATTGATATCATCGAGTTATTTCTTATCTAAGCCGACTCTCAGTGATATTGAGCAGAGCTAGCGATATTACTATACGTCACTATATATTATTATATCTATTATTAATTTATTATATATTATTATGTAATCAATATATTTATAAGTAATTATCGGAAACCTGAGTCGATTTTATCTAGGAATGATTCGATTGGTAATTCGCCCAGCAGTTTTGTGTAATGACTATCATCGGTATTAATGAGAATATATATATATCTATATTATATATATAATATATCATATTATTATATTATAATATATATATATATATTATACGTTATAGTTACAATGAGTATAATTAGTTGTTATAGTATCTACTAGTATTCGATAGTTATTAACGGGCGGGCCTGATTATACCGACAGTATTACGATATATAAACTTTATTTATATTTTTATTTTTTTATAATATATTGTAGTCGATATAGTTGTGTCTGTTTCGTTTTAAATTAATAATTCACATCTTCAAGCTTTTATAAAAATACTATTAATATTATAAGGTAGTTATAATACTTAGTATATATATACTATATTATATATATAATATTAGTTATTCATATTCTAATTATATATATAGTTATACCTATTTATAGTATTTAATATATTAGGTTGTTATATATTATATGCTATATATAGTCATGTTATACTGATATACGTAGCTATGCAGGTACTACGTGATTATAACAAGCAGTAATTAAAAAAGTTTTAGGTGGAACATAAAAATTTATTTAAATTTCTTTAAGCGTAACTTGAAAATGATTTTTGTAAATTTTTGATTTATGGTCTTATCAATGTAGTTTATTGTATGTCTATTATTATATTAGTTATATATTATTATTTTTATTTATTATATTATATATCCGATATAAACGATATCAGTTATTTATTATCTAGATAGTTAGATTATTTTATATAGCTAATTATATATATTAGGGCAGCTGCAGGGTGGCTCGTGGCCCTGGTAATGCAGGTTTGCGCGCGAGGACCTTCAGCCATTGTTAATAAACTGTGCAGTTAGTGATGGCAAATATTGTATTATTTTTTTTATTCTTTAATTCTTTTTTAGTAGGATTAAATTAGAAAATTAAAATTGTCATCGTACTTATAATTGAACACTCGCAAGTGATTTACTTATTGTATGAGTGGAAAAAAAAACGGTCATCTAAAATATTTTGGTTAGCTCTCAAATGCTCAAACCATAGCAATTGATTGTTTGCAGACACTTTACAACTACTAATGCGCCTATACTCATTTTTTTATGAGACAGAAAAAATTGCGGGGGTAAAAATATCTGACGTAGCGTGTTGGCATCGCTTTAGGTCAACCTAGAAACTTGACGGTATTGCATATCTATAGGTGAACAGAGGGGTCCGCATTTTAGTTTTTCAATTACCTGTCGAAAGTGGTGCATTTATGATATACGCAATCATACATCGGAAAGACTGTCTCTACCATGCTTTCAAATTTAACGTCTCAGCGAGGCGAATCTGAAAATTCGGATAATGTTTTTGTCGGTTCTGTGAGAGGTGCTCTCGGGCTCGGTTACTTAGTCGAGTTTTATGTCTTCGCTCTCTTCTCCGTCCTCTCTCGCGTCTCGGCTCTCAAACTCTTTCTGAACAAATCCCACTTTACCAGGTCTGCCAACCTCATCTCTCTCATCCTGCTCTCACTACACTAATTTTTCAAGGCTTATCTGATCATTTATAATATATAGGTAATTATCAGAGAGTCAGAGGAGCTACGTTCAGTGGTATTAAGCTGTGATTGTTAATCTATCTTTTATGCCGTTATATATAATACATATGGGTAGGACCTAACTGATGGAGGTGTAATTTTATCTACTATATAATATATATATTATATATTTTATATGGCGGCTCTATGTTAGTATTAATCTCGCGCTCACAGGTATCAGTATTTTTGGGTTGAAGCCAATTTTTTTTTAAAATCTACTTAATCGAATAAAGTATTAAAATCCCACTTAGGGCCTTTTGCGACCTTTGGTCAATTTGCATTTTTTTTTTTAAGCAATGCAGAGGGTGAAATAATACATATACAGAATAAAGGTTACATTATATATAAAGATTAAGTTATAAGTTTATCTTAGAGTTTAAGTTAGGTTTAAATAGATTTAACAGCTAACATAACCACAAGGTTAGCCTATGAGTTTAATTAAGTTTACAAAGATTTGAACTTTTTTTTTTTTTTAATATTTTTAGAGGTGTGAAGCTGCTTTTAATAACAAAGTTTCAATTTGACTTTAGGCATTTCCCTTCAATTTTATGAAATGCGTTCGAATTCATACAATCGATGTATATATAATATATGGAGGTTGGAAGCGGATAAATACGACATGATATAAATCATATGAAACGGTTTTTATTGAGTTTTATATATTTAAGTTAGGATCTATAGTAGTATATATTGTAATATAGTATTGGTAGTATTATTATTTTTATATATAATATAAAATTATTAATAATATATAATTATAATTTATTATTATTTTATATATATTATATATATTTATTATTTATAACTTATATAATATATATATTATTTTATATATTTTTTATATATTATATATATACTTAATATTTAGATGTTGTAGTGTGATAATATCTTAGAATGCTCAACCACACATATAATTGTAATCGACGTAGATCCGCCCCCTGATATATATATTATATTTAATATATATATATATTATTAATTATATATACTATAATATATAATATATATATATATAATTATTATATATATCATATATATATATATATTAATATTATATATATATTTTAATATATTAATAATATTAATATATATTATATTTATTTATATTATAATATATATATCTTATAATATATATATATTATATATCATATATTATATATATATTATATATATATTATATATATTATATAATATATATTATATACATATATTATTTATTATATAAATATATATATTATATTATATAATATAGATTGATAGATAGATATCCAGATAGATATATATAAACTAAGATAGATGGAGAGAATATAGTGTGTGTGTGAACGCCTCTTAGTAAACAATGAAAGACAAATGAGCATGAGGAAATACATTACGTAATAACAAATTCAATAATTATATGAGAAATATTTTCCTACTGGGAGAATTCTCCGAATTTTGTTCTGGTGTTCCCCTTGAATTTTTTTCCCTTTTTTATTTATTTTATTTTTATATTTTTTATTTTATTTGTATTTATATTTTATTTTATCATTCTTTTGGCACTTGTTGTGTGTTTCATATTTTGTTTTTTTTGTGATGTTTTAAGTTTTTAAGTTCTGTTTTTTTGGGGGTTTAGACATGTTTGTAGTTTGTTTGTAAGTGTTTTGCGGGTGTTTATTATGAGTTTACTGGCCGTGCTTGTTGGTTTACGTGGTGAGTGGTGGGCTTGGTAGATGATGTGCTGTGTGCGCCGGCTGCAGTCGGGTTTGGCGTTTTGTTGGGTCTTTTTAAGCTTTTTTCGAGGGGTATGTGTTTGAGGTGAGTGATTGCTAGGGGCTTTTTTCTAAAGATTTTATTGATTTTTTTGTAGATTGGCTGTTGCCTTTTTTTATTTTTGCTAGTTTTGGTTTTTGTTTTGTAGTAGTTTCTACTTTAGTTTTTTTTTCTTTATTAATTTTATATTATATTTTTTATTATTTTATTAGAATTTATTTATTATATTTCTTATTTGTATTATTTTCAGTCTATTTGAGAGGATTGGCCGTAATTTTCATGATTTTTTTACGTTTTTTTTTAGTAATTTTTTTTTTTTTTTTTTTTTTTTTTTTTTGTTTTTGTATTTTTTTTTGTTATTTTGTTTCATTTGATGTTTCATTTGTTAGTTTTGATGTTGTTTCGTTTTTTTGTATGTTGAGTCTAGATTTTGTATTTATTTATTTATTATATTTTGTATTTTTATTTTAGTTTTTTTTTTTATTATGTATTCATTTTTTTATTTATTTTTTATATATTATTTTTTTGTATTTTTTTGTTATATTTTTTATTTATTTACTTTTTTATTATACTTATGGATTTTTTTTTATTATTAAGTTGTGTTGTTCGCTCCATTGTGCAGTTGACCGTTTGCAGTTTAGTCGTTGAGTGTGTATTGTTTTTTGTTTTGAGTGGTGGGTCATTTTCTGTATTCTGTTACTGTGTTGTCGTGTGTCGTGGCGGTCTTATAGGCGTTTGCTTGCGTGGTGATTTTTTTAAGTTTTTTATGTTCTATCTTTGTTGTATGTGGGTTTTGGTGACTGGCAGGCTTGGATACGTGTTTTCGAGCTATAGTGGCTGCTTCCTTTCTAACTTATTTTTTGGGATTTTTTTGTGTTTGGCTTTATTTTATTAGTTGGTTTTATTTTTTTTTTTTTTTGGTTTTTTGTTTTTTTTTCTTTTTGTTTGATTGTGGTTGTTTTATTTATCGTGTTTTTTTATGTTTTATTGTTTGTTTGTTCTGTGTATTATTTATTTGGTTTACTTGTTTTTTTCTTCGGTTTTTTGCATTTTTGGGGGTTGTTCATAGCGCTGTATACCGGGGATAGGGTCGGTTGCGCGTGTTGGGGATGTTGATTTTTTTTTTTTTGCGTTTATGTGTCATGACTTTGCTGAGTTTTGGTTGAGCTTGTGAGTGAGTCGTGTTGATGTGGGACCAGTGTTCGGCGCGAGGGTGCGATTGTCGAGTTGTTTTCTTCGTAGTATATATATTAATTATATTTTTTTAATAAACTTTTATATTATTATAATATTCTATATTATTTTATTTTTTATTTTTATATATTTTTTTTATTTTTTTTTTCTTATCTTATATATTTTTATTTTTTTTTTTTATTTGTTTTTTTTATTTTTTTTATTTTTTTTTTATTCTATATTATATATATTATTATATATTCTATTTTATTTTTTTATATATTGTTATTATTTATTTATCTATATATATATATTTAGTTTTTTTTATAATTATTTATCTTTATATTATATTTTTTTTTTTTTATTATTTATATATTTTATATTTTATTATTATTTTTTTTATTATTTATTATTTTTTTATTTTTTTGGTTTGTTTTTTGTTTTTTGTTGTGTGTTTTGTTGTTTTGGCGTGATGTAGGCGCTGGTTTTTGTTTCTGTTGAGGTTAGCATTTTTTTTTTTTAAGTTTTGAGTAAGAGTGTCACTTTATAGCTGTTCCTGTAAGATTGTTGTGAGTATATATTTTTATTCTTTGTGATTTATTTTATTTATTATTTTTTATAATGTGTTCTTATTATTTATTTTTTCAGTTCTTTTTTTTATATTATTTATTATTATTATTATTTTTTATTTATATGGTTAGGTTTGTGTTTGGGTCTTAGGTTAGGTATCGTTTGGGCGACGTATCTAGGTTAACGTTAGTGTACCGGTTTTTTACAGTTTAGGTTGGGTGTGGTTAAGTTAGGCAGTTATATATACTTTTAGGTGTAGAAAAAGAGTATGTACCCATTAGATTTTAGTAGTATAGAACTATAGTATATTTTTTTGATTTATTTATTTATTATAATCTATAATAATAATAAAAGTCGCTGTTCGTTTAAATACATTTGTTTTAACAGGTGAGTTGCTGTTAAAAATGGCATGGCTAATGCTTTAAGAAAAAAGCAATACAAGAGTCAAGCGCTCGGCCTTGCCTAAAAAAATGTTATGAACGAACAGATCTCATTCGACTTTTTTCCGCATATATATATTAATGATATAAACAAATCTATATTTTAGATTATGGAGTACAATGTATAATTTATATTTATATATATTATATATATATTGTATTATATAATATATAATATTATATATAATATTATTACTATATATTATATAATATATATATCATATATAAATTATATTAATATATATATTATATATATATAATATATATATTTATATATATATATAATATATATATATATATATTTAATATATATATAATTATATATGCTATTATATATATTTATAAACATATAAATATATATTTGTAATTCTGTTATATATAATTTACATATAAAGTTGACAGAGCGGTACAAAATTCTGGTACTTTTTTTTCAGGAAATCTGAAATTTAATGGTACGATTTGTTGGAGAAATTTAAATGCGAGGTAAAATTCAAAGAAAAAGTTTTCAGTTTTTATTAATTAAACGGAATTTAACAACCACCAAATATATATTATATATATTTTATATATTATAGTATATTATTTATTATATATATAATTATTATATATAATATTATATATATATATATATATATATAATATTATATATATATACTACACTATAATATATATATATATAATTATATATTATATTATAATATATATAATAGTATGATTACTATAAATTCTATATAAATATATATTGCATTGGCTTTAATATAAAAATGATATGTATTATAGTTTTTTTTTATAGTAAATATATTTAGTATATTCTATAGATTTATGCACCCTTAGCATATATTATATATATAATATTATATATATATATATATATATATATATATATTTTATATATATATATTATATTAATTGTTATATATTATATTATATTATATATATATATTTATAGATATTATATATATTAATATATATATATTATATATATATATTAATATATATTATATTATATAATATATATATATTATTATTTATATATATATTACTATATATAATATTATATATATTATATATATATATATATATATATATTATATATATATAAGTTAATGTTTTTGTTCCCTTTCCGTTAATTATGTTTGCCCTTGTTTTAATTTAGCTTCGCCAGGTAGGATTCTCCTTTGGAGAAGGCTTATTCCCTGACAACACTAATGAGAAAGAAAAGGATTCAAGTAACAACAAAAGAAGATGCCACATTTTTTGGATACTAATAAAATGAATAATTTATAGTTTTTATGGGGGGGTTTTCCATCCTAATTGTACTATTACCAAATATGTATATTAATCTATTATACTATTACCAATATATAATAAATATTATATCTATTATAGAAATATAATCAAATTTTTTTTTATTTCATATTAATTTACTGGAATATTACGATACAATTTAATGTCAGAATTTTATGCAATTTACGGAACGATACGCTCTTAGCAACTTACAAATTGGTCCCGAAAGTTAGTTTCCCTTAGATCGGAAATTCCTTTGACAATCCTACAGTAAGTATTTATTCCTTACGAGCACCAGGGACAGCTCGCTATGCTAGTGATCGACTCAGCCCCAACAACACGAAAATTTGTTATTTCCAGATTAGTGATGGGTGAGACAAACGCTCCAGTCGTCACAGTCCGATGCCTCCCACACTCCTGTTTGATTTAAGCCTACAAGGGTCTAACTTAGTAACACAGATTGTCTCTTTGGATTTGCTCCCGCTAAGTCAGCACCTGAAAAATGACATATAATTTGTATTTACTATCATCATTTCCTATATTGAGTTAGTGACACCATGCTAAGTTAATAATAATAATATATATATCAATATAATAATAATAATAATATTAATATAATAATAATAATAATAATATAATAATAATATATGAATAATAATAAACTAATATATATTATATAATCCCACCTTGCACACAATAATATTTATAACGGAATCCGAATGAAAAAAAAAACCTAACGTCCGATTCATTTAACCAATGACTATTATAATCCTAGCATATATTGAATACATAGTGCTCATGCTAAATTTGATATGATACGTAAATACAATAACGATAATAATTAATAATAATAATATATATATAATAAATAATAATTAATATAATAATAATAATAATAATAATAATAATATATAATAATAATATATATAATAATAATATAATAATATTAATCAATAATAATATAATAATAATATATAATAAATACTAATAATATAATATAATAATATATAATAATAATAATAATAAATAATATAATATATATTAATTAATAATAATGCATGACATTGTAGAAATAATATAATGTAGTAATGTAATGATAATAATATAATAATATGATAATAATAATATTAATATCATTAATATATAATAATAAAATACTAAAATAAACTAATAATATATAATATATATAATAATAATAATAATAATAATAATAATAATAATAATAATAATTAATAATAATAATAATAATATAATATAATTATAATAATCATAATAATAATAAATATAATCAACCACGCATAATATTTTTTGGTAATTATTAGCCATGTCATTTTACATATATTTACCATTTGGTCTTGTGTTTTATTTACAATCCTGTGTGCGTTATGAATTTCATACCCTACATGGTCTAGTGTTCCGCACGCAACCATACACGCACACACACACACACACCACATCACCACACACACAATATACAGGATATATACTTTTAGAATAAAATATTCGTTTTGTTCATTAATAATCTAACATGTAAAAGCACGTTAAATATACATCTGTCACTTTCAACCCAATTTCATACACGAATTTCCTTAAATGCATAGAAAAATTCAATGTCCGTTTTTTTTGACATATCCTATATTCTAGTTTAGATATTCCATAATTCTCTAAAAAGAACCCTATTTCGAAATCTCAATACAATCCTACTGCGTCAACGCTAAATATTTCTATGCGTAATATTTGGATCTTCTATTAATTTGTTTTAAATCTGCCGTTGCACGAATATCTTTAAAGGTTTTTACTTCCAGAAACCACGCTCCATCATCCATTGGATTCGTTATATATTTTTGCTACATAAACCACAATGCACTGGAAATATACTTTTAGTTTCTAACTTCAAAAATGCTAACTAAAATCGATTCCTTTAATAATGAGTGAATTCAACAAATAAAAAAAATTGACTAAATCTTTCAAATAACTTTAGAAATAACTCTTAGCGATTACTAGGGGAAATTTAAAACTTGTTTGTATTTAAAAATTCCAATCCTTTCGTAACTGGAATTTGTGATTAGCAGTACCTTTCCTCGTCACAATTTCACCTGTGTTGAAATATTTTTGCATAAATTTTGGAAAACCTTCAATTTTTAACTCTTCAGTAGAAAGACAATTTATTTATTTTTATAAAAGTATTATATGCTCATGATATGTTAGTGTGGTTCGTCCTATCAATATATATATATTATATATTATATAGTACTATTATATATAATATATATTATGATTATATATGTTTTGTTTATTATTTATAATATTATTATATATATATTATATATATTTTATATATAAATAGATATTTAAATATATTATAATAAATATAATAAATATTATATATATATATATATGGCCAAACTAAAGAAGTTACCCGCATCATATCTCAAAAACTAAGATAGGTACAAGAAAACTGATAACATATATGGAATCAGCGTATGAATTGTACGGAATAATTTTTTTTTTTTTTTTTTTTTTTTTTTTTTTTTTTTTTTTTTTTTTTTTTATTTTTTTTTTTTATCTAAAAAATATGAAAGTATAAAGAAATAAAATCTATATAAATAGAATTCCAATGTGTGAAATGTATGATAAAAGGCAACAAAGCACTTTTTATACTAATAACATATTTGGAAATCAGCATATAAATTTTTTGTTAGGGGGCTCGAGCCGACGACGGTGGGACAGAGGGGGGGCGAAGTCCCCGTCGTCCCGGGAGGCCGATGAGACGCCCGACTCTTTGCTCTTGCGGTTTACCTAGGGTATTCTTTTATTAAAAAAAAAAAAAAACAATTTTTTTCCATTTTTTTATACAAATTTCATACGCTGATTCTAAATATGTTATTAGTTTTCTTGTACCTATCTTAGTTTTGGAGATATAAAAAAAAAATTAAAAAAATTAAAAAATTTTTTTTTTCATTTTCCATACAAATTTCATACGCTGATTCCATATATGTTATCAGTTTTCTTGTACCTATCTTAGTTTTCGAGATATGATGCGGGTAACTTCTTTTGGTTTCACTATATATATATATATATATAATATATTATATATTATATATATATATATATATCTAATTTATATATATTTATGTTTATATTATGCATAACTGAATTTTGTTTATTATGTGTATATCGTTGTTATATATATAGGCAACTTTCTCCCTTTAAAAGGTAGTTAAAATTTATAATATCGACAATGAGTGGTTTGCAGACAAGGAGCAAAGAAAATCTGCTCGTGCAGCCAGCAAGTGTCAAGTGTTAGCTAAAACCCAATAGAAAGATCGAGAAAGTTTCCACAAGTTGCTTTTTTTTTTCATGTTAATTTTTATAGTTATTATATATAATATATATATTATATATATATATATTTAATAGTAATAATATATATATATATTTATATATATATATATATATATATATATATATATTATATAATATATATAATTATTATATATAATATATTATATTATTATATATCTTATTAAGGGGCTTTTCGAGCCGACGGAGGGATCAGAGGGGGGGGACGAAAGTCCCCCCCTCGTCCGCTGAGCCGAGAGACCTGATCTTTCAAATCTTTGCTATTTATCTTGGGGTATTCTTTTTAGTAAGAGAAAAAAAAAACTCATTGCAACTTGTTGCACTTTTGCCTTGGGAAATAATTGAAGAAAAAAATCGATTTCATTGTTCGGCTTTCGATATATATCGTTAACTACCCTTTAAGAGAAGTTCCTCTATATGGGGGGTGATTCGCCCCTCTGTCCTACCGTCGGCTCGAGCCCCTTAATAATTATGATAAAAAAAAAAATAAAAAATATTAACATATAAAATTAACAATGATAAAAAAGCCAACTTGTGGAAACTTTCTCGATCTTTCTATTGGGTTTTAGCTAACACGTGACACTGCTGGGCTGCACGAGCAGATTTCTGCGAATTGTCCGATCTTGTGATTTTTTTTAACTACTTTTAAACGGTCATGCTAAAAAACCATATTATATGTATATATATTATATAATATATATTTTAAATAATAATTTATATATATAATATATATATTATATATATATATATATATATATATATATATATATTTATATTATATCTATATATATTATATATATATATATATATTTTTTTTTTTTTTTTGCTTTCAAGTTTTGTTAAAATTTGATTTTATCAAAATTTTCAATAGTTGTTCTTCCCGTAAACTAGTTACTTAAAATGTCGGTGTTGGCTTGTCATGAATTGATTAGTGATGAAACATATATATATATATATATATAATTATATAATATATATTATTATATATGATATATATATATATATTATATAGATATACTAATTAATATATATATAAATATATATATATAATATATATTATTAAATTATATATATTATTATATATTATTATATATATATATATATTATTATATATATATATATTAATATATATATATATTTATATATTATATATTATATATATATATTATTATATATATATATATTATATATATATATATTATATATTATATATATATAGTATAATATTATATATATAATATATATATAATATATTATAGTATATATATATATATATATTATAATATATATATTATTATTATAGATTATATATAATATATATATATATATTTATATATAATAATATATATATATATAATAAATATTATATATATATATATAATATATATATATTATATATATATTATATTATATTACTATATTATATTATATGATATTATAATTATATATATATATTATATATATTATATATTATATATTATATATATATATATTCTATTAAAATAACCTTACTTAACTAACTATATATATATATATATATTATATTAATATATTATAATATAATTATATATATAATATATATATATTATATAATATTATATATATATATATATTAATATATATATATAATATATATTATAATAGTAGCCTCTCGAAAGCATCATGCATGTAACTAAAACTATAACAGCTACAGGAAAATATAAATTTTATTAATAGGCAGACATTTTTATCCATTTAATTAAAAGAAAAAAAATAACAGATTTTTGAAAAATTTTTAAAATAGTTTAAAATGTTGTAGAAATTGTTGATATTACGTTTTCCTGAAGAATACGAAGAACTCGCGTCTCCGAGTGAGCCGCAAGGTGGCAAATTTGATTTTTTTTTTCTTAGCTAAGGAATCCCACGGGTACAAGAACGATGGAAGATGTCGGGTTCCGGCTGCGGGGGACGACGGGGGGACTTCGCCCCCTCTGTCCCTCCTTGGCTCGAACCCCCTAAAAGGATATAAAAAGAAAATAAATTTTCTCCAAAGCGTAAAATTAAAATACTATTTTGGAAACTCTTGCTCTCGTAAGTAATGCAGGGAATTCAGTCAATCACACGTACGAGCTTGCCAGTTAAGATTATACTATATTTAGTTGTTATTATTAATATTAGGGATAAAATAATTTTTTTTTTTTAAGTTTCATCGATGAATTGCTTGCTAAAAAATTTTATTTTTTTCCTGTAGCTGTTATATTTTTTAGTTACATGCATGTGCCTTTCGGGAGGTGGCTATTATATATATAATTATATTATATATATAAAGATATAATATATATATATATTATATATTATATATAATATTAATTTATATATATATATATATATATTATATAATAATATAATATATATTATATATATATATTATATATATAGAGTTTATTTTTTAAGTATAATATTTAGCTTAAAATTTATAACATAATTCTGAAGTCACCCCCCCCTCTTCCATTTTTTCTAAACCATATAAAGAGAGCGAGGTATTCCGATAAATGCTCTTTATGGAGCATGCTCTTTTATCCTTTCATCAGTATATCGATATCGATTGCATGAATCTAAACACTATTTGAGAAAAATCAAAATAAAACTGTATTTAGTCAAAATAAATCTGTATTGTAATAAAATAGCTTCACACCTTTAAAAATATTTAAAAAAAAGTTTAAATCTATACTACTAACGTAACTTAAAATACCTTCTTTAAACTAACTATAACATATTATTATATAATTTATTTTACTTTCCATCGTTTCAATAAACAACAAAACAACAATTTATATAAATAAATATATATAAAAATAGTTCAAACTCTTCTCACTATGAGCAAGCCATTCTACATTTTGTTCGATAACGTAACTATGGAAAAAAATTGACTTCACTTCATTGGACAGGGATAATGGACATGAACCTTCTTTATTTCTTCCAGCTTTTGGTATTTCATTTTTTTTACCTAAAAAATTTGTTATAAATTTATATACTTATTTTTGGCCTTAATATTTTGACATTTTTCATTAATTTATGTTTTAAAGGCTTGGTTACTTTTTGTTGCAGTAGACATGATTGTTTCGTTATATATTAATAAATATTAATTGGAGTTAGGTTAGTTACGTTAGGTTAGGTTTCCTTGCAATAGGTTAGGTTAGGTAAGGTTAGGTTGGGCAGGTTAGGTAGTTAAGTGAGGAGGAGTTGGTTTCATTTGTTTAGGAACATACATATTTAAATGATTACCTTTGCCCATGATCCTTCTATTGTGTTTGTATGTGCACCAGTGATTGAGTCTTTGAATGTTACAGAATGATTCACAGTCAAATGATGGTAGTGTTCTTTTTCTAAATCTTTGTATGGTTTCCAACTTTCTGATATAATTGTTGTTCCAGCTTCTATGTTTTCCTTAATTAATTTTAAAAGGGTTTCACTATCTCTTATTTTTATTGGTATTAAGAAACATTTATTGGAATCTCTCTCTACACCTCCAAAAACCCATGAATTTGAAGGTACGTCATAACTTCTTCCATTTTAACGGCAACTTTTATAAACAGACCTCTGGGCTGAGTATGGGCTCTCCCTTATCGCCCATACTCAGCAACATTTTCATGGAGTTGATAGAATTTTATCACATACTTCCTCATCCCCTCCTCAACAATAGTTTATGGGTAAGATATGTAGACGATGTTTTTGTATCCTTACCTCATCATATCAACCATACAGATGTCCTTAATCATATCAACTCCATCCATCCCTCTGTACAGTTTACAGTTGACGTACCTTCAAATTCATCCATCCCGTTTCTCGATACACTAGTCATATGGAACAATAGCAATCATCTCCAATATACAATATACAGAAAACCCACATCAGCTCCCAATTATATACATTGGGCATCAAACCATCGTCCCAATACAAAATTAGCCATTTGTCAAGTTTATTCCTCCGTGCTCTCAGACTATGTTCCCATCATTTCTTCGCAAGAAATTAACATATTTTTAGCATTTTTAAATCTCTACATTATCCAGATAGTTTCATTTCTTAAGCAGCTTAAAAAAACAAAAAATAGTACCATAACACCCACTCCATAATAAACGGAAAATTCTT
>JABUQX010003986.1:75000-103919 GCA_015478945.1 Trachelipus rathkii | reverse complement strand
ACGCCTTCATGGCCCTTCCAAGTCCATCTGTTATTTACTTTAGTCTCATTTGTTTCATGTTATGCTATTCATTCATGGATACAAGTTATGTGTTAAAAATAACTTTCTATGGGAAAAAAAGCCTTTAATTAAATGAATTTAACTGAGTGGGAGTTTAAAGCACAAGGAGGGCCAACAAACATCAACAACAATACCCATCTGTCAGGTACCCAGCCTGACACCTACCAACGGTCCTAACTACTTCTAGACCTGCGTACCTATGCCTATTTGCTCCTTCTTCCTACACCTGGGTCTTTCGCAAAAGTTCAATCGATTCGTCGACCAGCCAACCACCCGAACACCTGAGGGCCCCAACGGCGCCTATCAATCCCGCAAAGGTCCCCCCTACCAGTCGTTCTCATTCGCTTACTCCATATGCTGTACCCCACCAGGAATGTCAGCAGACATACATATCCTCAGATGTATTACACATTGCTATCTATCTATATACATAGCCGTCTCAAGCTGCTTTTCTCGAACGGCAAACCACACTAGCACTGAATATTTCACAATGGGGTAACTCCAATGGCTTCCCTTTTTCTCCCATAAAAACCTCAGCAGCAGTGCTTTTTAAGAAAAAAGGAATCGCGAAGAACTTGCCACCTTCATCCAGCGAACCAAACTTATACGGTTCACCCATATCCTATTACTTCACAGGTTTCAAAATTTCTAAGGACTCATTCTAGAATGACCACTTAACATATGCCCACGACACATTAAACACCTGGAAAACAAACTTGTTCATCGTACGCGCTGTGACGTATTACGTCCATCCGTCTTCTATATAATCTTGGGCGCTAGAGCGCAAGTCCTCTTTTACGTCTATAATATATCGCCCTAGTTTCAGATCGAAAGCTTGACTATGCGACTTGTGTAGTATATGGTCAATCCTCCCCTACTCTACTGCATCTGTTGGATCCCATTACAAAACGAGGCGGATCCCTATCTCCACTGGACCCTTCCGATCGTCCCCCCGGGTAAACAAAAGCAATGTGATGCCACTTCTCTTCAAGAGAGTACATCATGTGTACAATTTATCTTCGTCTCAAACCCTAAGTACCGTCTGCTACTAACACCGATTCTGCAGAGGTGCCTTCAGAATCACTAATTACTCGGCCATTTGCGAACACAAGGTATCATAACATCCTAAATCCTCCCTAACATCCCTACCAAAAGTGCTGCCTTTCTCAGACGGATGAAGGATACACACCTTGTTATTCTCCCGCCCACCATTTGCTTGGCTCTAACCTCTCTTTCCAAATTTAGCCATTCTGCTGCCTTTTAAAGCATCATTCCTGTCTCAGTCCGTAGTTCATGATGAGTTTACTCCAGTATTAACTGATGGCTCTAAAACTGGGAACAGTGTGGGCGCATATGCTGTCTTTCCTGAATCGCAACCTTTCCCATACCCTCCCCCCCTCATGCCTTTCAATTTTCCCAGCAGAAATTAATGGGCTTATTAATGATTGCGCATTCTTCAAATTTAATCCCTTAACTAAAGATCAACCTCTTATGTCATTTATGTGCGAGATTCGCTCAATGCGCGCTACAACGCTTAAAACCCTACTTATTCTAAAAAACACAATGTATCTGCTGGTGCCAAGCAATTTCTATCGGCTTGCTTCCATCCCGCATGAAACAAATTATTTTATGTTGGACCCCCTCTCATGTAGGGGTAACTGGCAATGAAATCGCTGACAGAGAGGCCAAAATGGCCACTCCTCATTTCGGAAGTTGTTCCACCGGTATCCTCCCGGGATCCATTCGACAGCTACCCGCATCCAACCGATTGCTATCCTGTTCTCCGACAGGTTTTCGATCTTATTGGCAAGAACGCTGGACGAATGATGAACAGAGAGGAACGAAACTTAGAAATATAAAGCCGATCATCGGGGAGTGGTCTTCCTCCCACCGACGAAAGCGCTTACACGAGGTGATACTTGCACGCCTCCGTATTGGCCACACCAACATCACTCACAGTCACTATATTGTCACAGAACCCCCCCTCCCATTTCAAATTTTGCCGCGTATTAGTCATACCCCGCAATGCTGTTCGCCATATCTTCATTGATTGTTCCCAGGCTGACCCCAATTCCCACCGCCATCGTAATCATTTACGATCCATAACACCTTCCAAAAGATTATCCCATATCTTATCTGAATCTTCCCACTTTAGTAGTAACTCTATTTTCTTGTTTCTACAAGAAGGGAATATTCTTCATAATATTTGATTTTGTTACGTAATACTAGGACTTTATAATGCAAGGATGTACTTTTGTTTATTTTATTTTTTTTTAATTGATTGAATATTCATTTCTCTATTTAAATATTCATTTGACGTTTGGTGTTGATTTTTTCAACCCAGTGTGGCCGCTTTGTGAGCCGTGGTGGCTCCTGTACACTAACTCAAAAAAAAAAACGTTGTGGTGGTTGCTCCTGTACACTAACTCAAAAAAAAAAAAGTTATATTGAGATGGTTTGGTCATGTGAAAAGGAAGGATTGAAGTCGGTTTGTTAAGGGGATGTATAGTGGCGAGTGTGTTGGGAACCGACCGGCTGGGAGACCGAAGAAAAAGTGGATTGAGTCAGTAAAGGAATGTCTGGAGGAGAGAAATGTGAGTTTGGCAGAGGCGAGAAGAAAGGTGTATAATAGGAGCGAATGGCGGGGGTTTGTGAGGGGGTATGGTTGTGGCCCACCTGGGCCAAGGGATGAATCCTTAGATTGACGATTTACCATAGTGATGGTCCGTCGTGGCCACATGAAGATCTAGGGTGGATTTTCTGACTGCGACGAGTTCACACTATTTAATGGTACAGAGGTGGAGGACAGGGTGGGCTTTCTTTTCGACTTTTGTCCTGTTCTTCTGTTGCTTTTCTTTTTTGATGCACGTCACGCACCTTACCCCCAGTCTTGGTGAGACAAAGGAGGATGAAGAATATATATATATATAAAATAATATATATATATATATATATATATATATATATATATATATATATATATATATATATATATATATATATATATATATATATATATATATATATATATATATATATATTCTTCCGCAGATATCTCAACAGATTCGACTAGCATTTCCATTCAGTGTTCCCCAGTATCTGACGGCGAAGTTCAATTTCCGATAAGAGAAGTTGGCACACAATGCTTTAATAACAACGACAGAACGCCAAGGAAGATTCGGCTAAAAAAATTGATCCATCAAAAAACTTGCCACAATAGGTATTTAAAGAAGAGAAATAAATTTTTACATTTAAAATTAAAGGAGAGTAAACTTCAAAAGAAAAGTGTAACCAAAAAAGATGTAATTGAGTTCTGCGGCAAACATTTACCTCTTTTCCTGACTGAACTGCTCAACTCCCAACTTAATAAAAAACAGAAGTGGACTGAAACAATGAAGAACTTATGCTTACCTTTATACCTGAAATCCCCGAAAGCTTATAAACTTCTTAGAAAAATGCTTAAATTACCGTCTGTTGACACCTTAGTCCGATTTCTTCGAGCATCTTCTGTAAACCCGGGTTTTCATCATCAGTTATTTCATAGCATAAAGAACGTTGTTAAAAAATTGCAAGGAATGGATAGATGCGTGGTCTTACTAATGGATGAAATCCACCTTAAGAAAAATTTATTGTTTAAAGTTCGGGGCGAGTATATAGCTGGGTTTGAAGATTTTGGGAACGAACGGAGGAATTGCTTGCCAGCATCTTCAGCACTATGTTTTATGATAAGAGGTATCAGTGGGAATTTTCGCCAGCTAATTGGATACGTTTTTAGTTCTGGGCCTGTTAAATTAAACATTTTGAAGCCTTTGCTACATGAATGTCTTTTTAAATTGGATGAAATTGGGCTTAAAGTTGTGTGCATTACAACCGACCAAGCAAGCAATTTCTCCCTATTATTTAAAACTTTAGGAGTAACAAGCTGCAAGCCTTACTTTCTATTTAAAGGCGAAAATAATGAAAAAGAAAAAATCTTTGTCATTCCCGACGTTCCACATTTGCTAAAAAGTACAAGAAATGCCTTTTATGCTAACTGCATCTCAACATATGAAGGCATTGTAGAATGGAAATACATATGTGCAGCTTATAATTTTAAAATAAATGGTAATTTTCCACTCATACCAAAGGTAACCAATGCTCATGTAAGATTAGCACCATTTGGTGCTAAAATGAAAGTTAAACTTGCTTCTCAGATATTAAGTCGGTCTGTATCAAAGGCTTTGGAATTATTGCGGAAGGAAGTTAAAATTGATAAAAATAGTTTTGCGACGGAGAAATTTTGTTTAAAAATGAACACTTTATTTGATATTTTAAATTCTTCACCTTTCCAAAGAAAAAGGACACCTTTCCATCAAGAATTGAGAATTGGAAATGTAGCTTGGGAATATCTTTCTCATATGAAAATGTGGATTCAAGGGTGGAAGATATATAGAGGACAAAATATGGTTACTGCACGATTTAGGTTTGTACAAGGATGGATTCAGGCAATTAATGGTATTACTGAGTTATTAAAGGAATTGCAGAATTATAATTTCAAATATATATACACTCGCAGATTGTGTCAAGATCCGCTAGAAAATTGTTTTGGCGATATTAGAGGAGCAGGCGGTTGGAGCGATAATCCAACATGTGCTCAGTTTGAGGCTTTGTTTCAGAGAGCAGCAATTAATTCTCTTGTCAGATTTGCTGAATCCAAAAACTGTGAAGCGGACGAGACACACAATTTTCTTTCTTCAGCTATGTTTAAGCAGGATGATCATGCAATGGGGAACGCTAGTGTTTTAAGTTTAGATCATTCTTACAATGTTACTTTCCCTTTGACAAACCTAGATAATTTTGAGGAAGTTAATGGCATGAGGTATGTTTGTGGACTTCTCGCCAAAAAAATATTACATTTTCATAAAGAAAAAGTGTGTTCAGTGTGTGACCTAACTTCTTTCAATGAAGAAATTAGAGAAAATATGTTTTTGCAAATTAAACAGTATGAGCATTTACCGGCTGATCAAGGTTTAACTTTTTGTTCAAATAATTTTTTTTTCATTTTTTAAAGCTTGTGAAGCAATATTTTGTAAAGAATTTAATGTTGTATGCATGAACAATAATATAACAACTTACTTAGCAAATAAGTTAAAAGAGCTCAATTATAATTTTTGTTCACCAAGAGTAGAAAATTTTGCATTACGGAAATTTGTAAACATTAGGATATATTATAGCTTGAAGTTTTATAATGATATTAACTTTTCAAAAGTTTCTGATAAAACAAAGAAACTAAAGTTTTTTTTGAAGTAATAGAAATAAACTAATTATTATTATTATTATTATTATTATTATTATTATTATTATTATTATTATTATTATTATTATTATTATTATTATTATTATTATTATTATTATTATTATTATTATTAATAATAATATTTCTTTTATGATTGGTATCATTATTTTTATTATTATCATTCGTTATTTTTATTTTTACTATTATTATTATTATTTTTTTTATTATTTTAATTATTATTATTATTTTTATTATTATCGTCATTATTATTATTATTATTATTATTATTATTATTATTAGTAGTAGTAGTAGTAGTATTATTATATTTAATACCATTTTGTATAGTATTGATATAATGTGAAATGTTTCTTCATCACTAATACTGTTAGCTTTAGTTTTAGTGTTATTACTGTTATTACTATTATTGTTATTAGCATTTGCATTAGTTTTATTATTATTATTATTATTATTATTATTATTATATTATTATTTATTATTATTATTATTATTATTATTATTATTATTATTATTATTATTATTATTATTATTATTATTATTATTATTATTATATTATTATTATTATTATTATTATTATATTACTATATTATTGTTATTATTATATTATTATTTTATTATTATTATTATTATTATTATTATTATTATTATTATTATTATTATATTTATTTTATTATTATTATTATTATTATTATTATTATTATTATTATTATTATTATTATTATTATTATTATTATTATTTTTTTTATTATTATTATTATTATTATTATTATTTTTTTTTATGATTATTATTATTATTATGATTATTATTATGATTATTATTATTATTATTTATTATAAGTATAATTATTATTATTATTATTATTATTATTATTATTATTATTATTATTATTATTATTATTATTATTATTATTATTATTATTATTATTATTATTATTATTATTTTATTATTATTATTATTATTGTTGGTCCTTCCTCAGCGAGCGGTCATGCAATATGGTTTTGCCTCAACCCGTTCACAGTGGGTCTCTCCGCCTCCTGCTCTTTGCAGTGGGATCCAGTCTTTGAATAAGTCGGAGGCACACCCGGTGCGGTTGAGGGATTCCTTTGTGTCTCACGCGGAGGTCCATAGCGACTCTAAAGCGATTTACACCGATGGTTCAAAGACGGAGGAAGGGGTGGGAGCTTCAGCTGTGTTTCCGGACATCACTGTATCCCATACCCTTCCGCCCTATTTGTCTGTTTTTTCAGCTGAACTAATAGCAATGTCCATGGCGGTGAACCGGATCAGTACCTTCGCCCGTGGTGGTAATTATACCATCTTTTCGGAATCTCGGAGCGCTCTACAGTCGTTGCTTGACCGGTCAACCCGTAACCCGTTGGTCTGTGCCATTCAACAGTCCCTCTGCTTGTTACCAGCGCAGCACTACAACATTGAGTTCTGTTGGGTTCCCTCCCATGTGTGTGTTCCTGGCCACGAACGGGCTGATGGGGAGGCCAAACAGGCGGCTGCACACAGGGTGTCGATTGACTGTTACCTTCCTACTGCTGTGCGCCTGGGCCATTTCCCTGCTACGGATTTCTCCATCTCTTTGCGTCGGGGCTTCCTCTCTGGCTGGCAGTCATGTTGGGCGGAGGATGCTCGTGGCGCCAAACTTCGGAATGTCAAACCCGTCCTTGGCCGGTAGTCTTCATTTTCTCGGAAGAGTCGCCTCCTGGAGGTGGTCCTGGCTCGTTTGCGTCTTGGGTCATACAAATCTCACCCATGGATTTCTTATGTCGCGGGGGGGTTCTCCCGACCTGCCAATTTTGTTCCTCCAGTTTTCCTCTCACTGTAGTTCAGTTCATCTCTTGGTGGATTGCGTTGCCATCTCGACCCTTCGAAGCAAGTCTTCCTGATCGGCTAGCGTATTACCTCTTCAGCATCGGGCTTCAGCACATCCTTATCCGAATTCATCTCATTTTCGTAGTGATCGTATTTTTGCCTTCCTCTTGGAACTGAACATCTTAATAAATCTAACCATTTCAGCCTTGTTCATCTTTCGTTTCGTTAGGGACCCTGTCGTTAGTTTGCTAACACGGTCTAGCCGCATTCTTGTGTGCTGTGGTGATCCTTACATTCACTCAAAACAAAAAAAAATTTTTTATTAATATTATTGTTATTATTATTAGAATATTATTTTTATGTTATTATTAATTTATTATTATTATTACTTTATTATTATTTTATTTTGTTATTATTGTAATTATTGTCAAATGTTTTTCTTATTACTATTATTTGGGCTCAATGGATGAAAACGTCCCTTAGTAGCCCTTTTCTCATCTATTTATATTATAAACTTTGTATAATATAAATATGTAAACACAACCATGTAATCTATTAGAGAGATTAAAAATTTTTTGATTTGATTGATGTATTATTATATTATATATTAAAAATATTTTTTTGATTTGATTGATTATTATTATATTAAAATTATTATATTTATTATTATTATTAATTATATTATTATATAATTATATATTATTATTATATATATTATTCTTATAACATAGAGTTCTGTTGGGTTCCCTCCCATGTGGGTGTTCCTAGAAACGAACGGGTCGATGGGGAAGCCAAGCAGGCGGCTGCACACACGGTGTCGAGTGCCCGTTACCTTCCTCCTTCTGTGCGCCTGGGTCATTTTCCTGCTACAGAATTCTCCATCTCTTTGCGTCGGGGCTTCCTCTCTGGCTGGTAGTCATGTTGGGCGGAGGATGATCGTGGCGCCAAACTTCGGAATGTCAAACCCGTCCTTGGCCGGTAGTCTTCATTTTCTCGGAAGAGTCTCCTAGTGGAGGTGGTCCGGGCTCGTTTGCGTCTTGGGTCATACAAATCTCACCCATGGATTTCTTATGTCTCGGGGGGTGGGTTCTCCCGACCTGCCAATTTTGTTCCTCCAGTTTTCCTCTCACTGTAGTTCATCTCTTGGTGGATTGCGTTGCCATCTCGACCCTTCGAAGCAAGTTCTTTCCTGACGTGCTAGCTATACCTCTTCAGCATCGGCTTCAGCACATCTTGTCCGAATCATCTCATTTTCGTAGTGATCGTATTTTTACCCTTCCTCTGGAAACTGAACAATCTTGTTATAGGAACTTAACCATCTCAGCTTGTTCCTCTTCGTTTCGTTAGGGATTTATCCCCTGTCGTTTAGTTTGCTAACACGGTCTGCCGCATTCTTGTGTGCTTTTGGAGATACCTTGTACTTCACCTCAAAAAAAAAAAAATATATTTTTTTTTTTTTTATATTTATATATATATATATATATATATATATATATATATATATATATATATATAATATAATATATATATATTATGTATATAATATATTATATATTTATATATATATATATATATATTATATATATATAATATATATATATATATATATATATATATATATATAATATATATTTATATATTATTATTATTATTATTATTATTATATATATATATATATATATATATATATATATAAAATATTGTATGAATTGTCTGGGAACATTGAATGTTAAAGAAATTAATAATAAGAAGAGAGGTGATGGATGTATTTATTTAGGGTAAATTTGATTTACTAGCTGTAACTTAAACAAACATGAAAGGAAGCGTTGAAGACGAGTGGTGTGACGTGAAGGGGAGAGGATGAGCTGCAATTCTGATCAGTGACCTGTGTCATAGAGCTATGGGGGATTTTGTTTGTGTGGGTACTAGAATTCTAATGTTGAATTTTAAGTTTGAATAGGTCAAGGTATGTGTGGTTGTAACATATAGTCTATCTGTGGAGGATGTTGAGGAGAAGGTGACTTTTTGTAATAATCTGAATGATGTTTTCGACTGGGTGAGTGAGAGTTTTAGGTTGAATGTATTGGGCGACTTAAATTGTTGAATAGGTGATCGAAAAAGGAATGATAGAATAGGTGTATATAATAGAATGATAGAATAGGTGTATATAATAGTTCCTCAAAATTTATTATTAAAATAAAAAAAATATAAAAGATTTGTGTAAATAGAATAAATAGAAATAAACTTATTATTCCATTAAACATTTTTAATGTTTAAAATAAAAAAAATATAAAAGATTTGTGTAAATAGAATAAATAGAAATAAACTTATTATTCCATTAAACATTTTTAATGTTCTTTATGATATGATTTTCTTAAAACTTTTTATTTTCTATAGAATATTTTATTCATACTTATTAATACTTATTATACTTAGTATGTAATCCAAAAAAAAAAAATTATATATATATATATATAATCTAATTATATTATATATATAGTATATATATATATATATAAATATATATATATATATATATAATAATATATATATATATATATATATATTACGGTATATATATAATCCACCTTTTTCACCAAGGACTTGGAGGTAGATGCGTTGCAGTGCACCGGAAACAGAAAAGGTAGTAGAAGAGTATGACACAAGTCAAAAAGAAAGCCCAGCCTTACCGCACCCTTTATACTTATTAGTGAGAACTCGTCGCAGTCAGAAAATCCGCCCTAGAGCTTCAAGGGACCGCGACTGACCATCGCTATGGCATATCATATGTAGGGTTCATCCCCTGGCCCAGGTGGTCCACAACCATACCCCTCCCCCACAAAACCGCGCCATTCACTCCTGTTATGCACTTTCCTCTCGATTCTGCCAAACTCACATTTCTCTCCTCCAGAAATTCCTTACTGACTCAATCCACCTTTTTTTCGGTCACCCAGCCGGGGTCGATTCCCAACAGACTCACCACTATACATCCGTTTAACAACCGACTCTCATCCATCCTTTCCACCATGACCAAACCATCTCAAGTACTTCATTATTTCTCATTTATTCCCCTTCAGACCACACAAACTAATCAACACGTTCATTCCTCATTTTAATAAAATCTTTCTCACACCTAAC
The DNA here is from genome assembly GCA_015478945.1 of Trachelipus rathkii. Taxonomy (NCBI): domain Eukaryota; kingdom Metazoa; phylum Arthropoda; class Malacostraca; order Isopoda; family Trachelipodidae; genus Trachelipus; species Trachelipus rathkii. The sequence goes on along the minus strand of JABUQX010003986.1, from coordinate 93,606 downwards.
ACGCCCCTAAGATTGTCCATCTGAACACATTGAACTTTAGTTCTTATACCTCTTTTCCAGACCATAGTATCACTACTATACATTAACACAGGTAAACAAATTTACCTTCATGTAAGACCGTAGCGCATTCAAAACTTTCCCTTTACCTCCACCAATGATTTAATTGCACCAGCCACCTTCCTGCCATCACAACTTTCCTACTACACTGCACCATCCGTTCCCTTTTCATCCAACATATTATCCTAAATATTTAAACTCAGGACACTTGTTTCAGCTGTTCATCATCCAACATAACTCATATATATATAATATATATATATATATATACATATATATATTTATATATAATATATATATAATATTTAGTATATATAATATATAATAATATATATAATTATAATATATATCTACCTTTTTTTCCAAAGATTGGGAGTAAAGGTGCGTTACATGCATCGGAAAAGAAAAGCAGTAGGAAAATATGACAAAAGTCGAAAAGAAAGCCAGCCTTACCGCCCCCTCTGTACCATTAATTAGTAAAACTCCGTTCGCAATCAGAAATCCACCTTAGAGCTTCACGGGACCGCGACGGATCCTCACTATTGAAATCGTCAAGTGTAGGGTTCATTCTCATGGCCCAGGTGGGCCACAACCATACCCATTCACAAAACCCGCCATTCTCACCTATCATGCACCTTTCTTCTCGCCTTGCCAACTCCACATTTTCTCCTGCAAAACATTTCCTTGTACTGACTAAATCACTTTTGTCCTCGGTCTCCCAGCCGGTCGGTTTCCCAACACACTCACCAACTATACATACCGCTTAACCAACCGACTATCATTCATCCTTTCCACATGACCAAACCATCTCAACATACTTTCATTTATTCTCTCGTTTACATACTTTCTTCACACCTAGCACGCCCCTAAGATTGTCCATCTGAACTACATTTGAACTTTAGATCTATACTTCTTATCCAGCCATAGTCTCACTACTATTACATTAACACGTGTAACAACATACCCTCATGCAAGACCCTAGCGCACTCCAGACATAGTTCTTTTACATATACCAACGATTAATATAATTATATATATATATATATATATATATATATTATAATATATATATATATATATATAATATATATATATATATATATATATATTAATATATATATATATATATATATATATATATATATATATATATATATATATATATATATATTTAAAGCCCAATGTTGAAAAACAATATTTTTCAATAATTTTTTAATTTAAAAACAAGGACTGTTTATTGATTTAAAAGACAAAGCAAACCACACATACCCCTACATGAAAACCATTCAGTGAGAAAAGACGACCGCTTAACTTACAGCGAGGGAGATTAATAAAAATTAAAAAGCTGGTTAAAAGAGTTTCACATGTAAGTGTTGATGCAAAAGAGGTAAAATTTCTAACGAGGGGTTTCCGAGAATAGTTGCAAAGGATGTTTCACTTTTTATTGTAGTTTATTTTAAAAGTAGTTAAAATTGTGACTACCTAACATAGAGAGGGATCGAAATTAAAATAAAGATTGGTCTCCATCCTGGAAGCACTCCCTATTAACGCACAGAGGTTATTTTCTCATAAATCTTAGGAGGGAGACTGGAAAAGCTAAGAGGAATAATCTAGGATAGAGCTATTAGAACAGGAAGCAAAAATTATTGGCTTTATCAATAAAAACGTTAGATATTCAAAACGTACAGGAATAAGTAGAGCAAGATTTCGAATAGTATTTATTTTAGTAAGAGAATAAAGATTTCTAGTAGTAAGATTGAACAAAGGGTAGCAAGCTTTCTTTGAGTGTTAATGAACTTGTCGATTAATTTCCTATGAAGTTTTGCTGAACAATAAAATCATTCTTTAAATAGAAGAAGGAAAGCATTTACAGGTCCGCTACTGCCCTTTTGCCGAATTAATAGAAGAACAAACGAGACAATATCATTGCATCTTTTGCGTAACAACAGAAATTATATGGTAAATTTCTGGTATTTGCATGCAACTCTATCATTACACACACTAGTTCGGGCTGAAAAGTAACGCTTATTCTGCTGTAAAATCTATTACACTGCAGAGATAGGTAATGAAACAAAGACAGAACATGTCATAGGTTTTTCAATGATTTTTTGTACATTTTTTTTTTACATAATCTCGAACGTCAATACATTTCTGCAAACGTTTAACCCACTTCTCAAAACTGGTTGAAAAAAAGTCTTGAACCGTTTACCGAAACCAGTCTAACACCGCTCTCTTTACCTTATCATCTGGACCAAACCTCACTCCTTGGAGACTCTCCTTCAACTTTGAAAATTAGTTAAAATTACTGGGGACCAGATCAGGACTGTAGGGTGGGTGATTTTTGACCTAGAAGTTTAAGCATTTGGGCACTGCAATGTGGTCGAGCATTGTCATGATGCAGGAGGAAAACGGTACGATGTGATCTTATTCGACGCATACGGCTCTTGAATTTCTGGAGAGTTTCGCAATCACTTTTTTAACCTTTATTCTGATGTTTCTGTCTTTCATCATGGGTATACCGCTTTTTCATAACTAATCCATACTTTTCCATTTTTCGCGTAATCTCTTCCCCACTTTCCTCCCCTTCTGTTAAAACATTCCTTCGAGATAATTGCAGGTATTTACCGCCTTCACCTCATCCTTTCTCACCATCATTCTCATCCACTCCTCCTTTCCTCCGGTTACTGTTAATATCTCTGTCTTTGTATGTTCATCTAGCTTCATCCCTGCTTCCTCCCAACTCCTCCGCAAAAACAACTCCACCACATCTCAATCGCCTCCCCTCTCTCGCGTCCAAACATCCAGATCTCCGACATATTGCCATTATTGTCCCCTCAAATTCCTCCCAGTCTTTCTTTACTTTCCTTATCACCGACGTCTAAATTATTAATATAAACAACATGGCGATAAACACTCCCTTGATTCACTTCCTTGTTTTCACCTCAAAACCATCTATCGTTTCTCGCACTCCGTTCTAACATTACAGCATTGCATTTCTCATACATACTTTCTATCGCCTTCTTTAATCTACCCTTCACTCCATAATTCCTCTCCATAGCTCTCCAGAGCTTTTTCCTGGCACCGAATCGGAATGCCTTTTGGAGATCAAATGAAGCTACAAAGAATCTCTGCCATATTCCGTCACTTCTCCGATACCATCTCAGTGTGAATAAGCAGTCAGTCGTTTCCCTTCCCCTTCTATTACCCGTACTGCTTTTTCTTTTCTCCGATGGTCTCGCTCTTCCTTCTCTCTCAACCCCTCTCCAATATTCTTTCGTATTTTTTTCGTCAGATGGTCCATCATTGAGATACCCCTATAATTATTACAGCTTCCAGCATCTCCTTTATCTATATATATCGGTATTATTATTATTGCTTTGCCCCACATTTCCGGCACCTTTCCCTCTCTCCAACACTTGTTCATCAAACTGATGATTCTCCCTTTCAGCTCCTCTCCTCCCTCCTCCACCAACTCCACAGCCACTACATCCTCTCCTGGAGCTTTACCCTTCTTCATCCTTTTTATAGCCTCCTCATATTCCTCCACCGTTATCTCTCCGCCTTCATCCTCCTCTTCCTCCTCCCTTGTCTGATCTGCAGCTTCTTCCTCTTGTTCTCTGTATTCTACATTTAGCAGATCTTCATAGTATTCGGTCCTCCACTATCATTCTCTTCTGGTCTCACAAGAATCTCTCCGTTTCTATCTTTTATGTCTAGCTACGCTTTTTGGTTTCTTTACGCCTTCGCCATCTTAAACAAGCTTTTCTTCCCTTCCCATACATCTCTCGTTATTTTCTCCTGCCATTCTCTCGATCTCCATCTTTTTTGCCTCTCCTCTTTATTCTCTCATGCGCTCATTCCTTGCCTGACATATTCCTCCCCCTTGCTGCAGCTGTTCTTCTTTTCAGCCACTTCCTCATTTTCTCTGTTTTTTCTTAATTGCTTTTTTCACTTCTTCGTTCCACCATGGTGTATGTCTCTTCCTAGTACCTCCTACTCATCTTTTACCAAGAGTTTTCTTTGCCACTTCCCTGATGACATCCTGCAAGTCTTCGTTTTCTTCTCCATTCCTTAGGGTTACCTGCATTTCCCGTTCATAATTTCGTCTCGTTTCTTGTTCTGCCAACTTCTCCACTCTGATCACTGCCCTCTTCTGCTCATTTATATATATAATATATATATATATATATATATATATATATATATATATATATATATATATATATATATATATTATATATATATATATATATATATATATATATATAATAATATATATATATATATATATATATATATATATATATATATATATATATATATATATATAATATATTTTTATATATATATATATATATATATATATATATATATATATATATATATATATATATATATATATATATATATATATAAAATAACTGCATATAACCTTATTTACAAATAAATTTGATAAAAAGAAATAAATCATATTGGAAAATGATAAATTTTAATTTAATTTCCGTAAAAACTACCATCATAATTGCATAGTAAATATAAATGTCACAGGCCTGGCATCTTCTACAGATTTTTCTGTAGATTTCATTTTAAACTGGCAACGTTGTTTACAACTTTTATGTTATTCTTCTTCTCGGAGAAGGAAAGGGTTTTTTTAAAGGTGCACCAACTTATAGATAAGGTAAATTTTGCTATTTAGCTTTAGCTTTGATTTCGCTATTATTTGTTTAAGTTTAGAATATTTCTCAATTCATTCAATTTTATTATTTATAAAAGAAGATTTATTTTAGCAAATTGAGATATATAAAATTATTAGCTTGTAATATGATAGGTATATAATTAATTTTAGACTTATCAAGTTAAGGATTGATATTATTATTTTCGTTAATTGCTATATTTAAGATACTGCCAAAGAGTATAAAAAGGCAGAGATATTATTATAAGGGCTTTTTGCTTTTCGTACTATCGATCTTGAAACTTGTGATTGGGTTATCTTTTAATATTACTTATGAGTAAAACTCCTGCTTTTATCTTGATTGTTTGCTATCCTGCACAGCGACCTGATTATTGGAAAATATTCTCATTGGAACTTGAGTCTAGTATTCAGCAAAGTTATAAAGGATTTAATATAGTTCAAAACCCCTAGACAACAGAAACTATTTATTGATACTGAACCCGCGTGTCCTCATCTATAAAATATCTCGACACGTTTTGGGTGGCCTTGTCCGAGAAGGAATATAACTTAACATTATTTCTTCATCACACTTGCTGGATTCAGATACTCACATCTCTTTTATTCTTCACGGTCTCTCTCCATTATGTCGACATTAATAATGAAATATCGATCCGTTCGTCAGATGATCAAAGAATTAGGCCTAACAAGCGCTGACTCTTGTGAAGTTTTCAAAGAAAGAATAGATGCCTATAAAAAAGAGAAGGCTGCTGAAGCTGAAAGAAATGCTCAACTCAAGAAAGAGGAAGCTGAAAGGAATGCTCAACTTAAGAAAGAGGAAGCTGAAAGGAATGCTCAACTCAAGAAAGAAGAAGACGATAGAAAAGCGGCATCATTAAATAAACAAATTGAAGAAGCCGAACGCACACGGAACTTCGAATTAAAACGAATACGACTGTCTAATCAGTCTCAATCGTCCGTTCATTTAGACACCTGTTGCCCAAAGGATTTAGCTGTTCATCTTAGAGAGGCAGGACTCTCTAGATTAAACGACATCGCTTCTCGCGAGGATAGATTTCTTCAAGCAAGGGGTAAGAACCTTTGTTCCAAAAGGCAAGACTTTAACCTTTCTATGGCATATGGTAGTAACGAGGATAAAATAAACCATAATACTCAACGCCAATACACCAAAGTTTGTGGAATATGCCACAAAGGCGGCCACGATTCCAGCGTTTGTTATTCTGCCCAAAATGGAAACAACAGATTTCCACGTAATCGGTACTATTCTGATAATAAGTTTAACCGCTATAACAAGACAGCGAAGAGAAGATGGCACGCCCCAAAGAAAGAAGTACACAATGCTGCCGTTACAATTGATAATCCTATTAACAAAGGGGATTCTGCAGCGGCATGTCAAATTGTGGAAGACGATGAGTGTGTTGACGTGAGAAAAATGGTAAAGGACGGCATGTTGCACGTCAATGGAAAATTAATCCCCGTTATATCCATGTCATGTCAGGATGATTCAAACGTCAGACATTCCCTCATGCCCGTGACGAATGGTTCTATAAATGGCATTGACGTATCAGTACTTCGTGATACAGGGTGTAATGGCGTAATTGCGAAAAAGAAGTTTGTGAAAAACCATCAATTCACAGGCAAGATTAGAAAATTGCTGCTAATTGGTAACACCCTTGGGACAGCCCCTGAAGCAAGAATTTGGATTCGCACTCCGTTTTATACGGGGTACGTCGAAGCTTTATGTCTGAACGATGCGTTATATGATTTACCATTGGGAAATATCCCAGGCGCGCTAGGCCCGGAGACAATAAGGTTTGGCAATGATGATAAAATTAATACCGACAAGGAAACATCCATTGTCGAAGTTACTCGTGAAGCAGAAAATGCTACTGAAAATAAAAATTATAAAATTAATACCGACGTGGACATATCCATTGTCGAAGATACTTGAGAAGCAGAAAATGCTACTGAAAATAAAAATGATAAAATTGATGTCGGCAAAGACACATCCGTCGCCGAAACAAATCATGAAACTGAAACTGCTACAAAAGATAGTAAGACAGTGGAAAATCTGAATGGAAATCTCCCATTCCAAAATCAAGTAAACTCCTCAAATTCAAGCTGTTTTGAAGCCAGTGATAATGAGACAATAAAGTCTGAGGTGACAGCGGTGATGCCTGAGGGTGTTAATAGTAGATTAGAGGGAAGAGTGTTCCAGTTAACACCAGTGGAAGAAGAATATGAAAGGAAGTCGAAAGAAGAGAAAAAGTCTCAAACTGAGGTGCCATCTGAAGATCAGTTGACCACTCCTTTGGAAAGTATTCAAGCTGAAAAGGATGATGCAAATGAAGTAGTACCTGAAGAAAATAAAGAGAAGGAGAAGGAACTTCAAAACCATGAGGAGAATGGTATAGTAGAGACTGCAGAAACATTAATCAATGATGCTCTTTCTTCTCCTCTCGCTCAAGAATCTCGTGCAGTGGAAAAAGGTCATGAACTCTCTGTAGCTAACCGAGAGGAAGTTGCAGTGACTGCTCCCACTCCCTTTTCTCCACAAGGAGGTCCCAGGTCAGTTCATTCAGAGCATCCTCATTCTCCATCAGGAGCAGAAGATGCAGAGGATTATGCACCAACAAAATCTAGGGCGATTAGCCAGCCAAAGTCCAGACCAATGCGCCCTTGCCGCTTCTTCCTGGATGGCCAAGCAAACTGCATAGAGGAATGGTCAAAGCGGTTTGGAGAAGAAGAACTTTGGAAGTAGAAGAAAACTCCAAACCTTCGTTGAAACAAAAGAGTTTGCCATCTCGATGACTTCCATTGCAATGTCGAAAGGTCAAGATGAAGGACCAAATGGATCAGACAGAGGAACGATCCCGAAGACCGAGGAAATAAGAAACTCTTCAGCGTGGATGAAAGCAATGGCACAGTACAAATACCGTAGGAAAGACTTGTACTCTTTTCAGGCGAAGATATCCATGACGTTTCTTTTCAAGACGAAAGATGACACGTCACTTTGTCTTCTTAGGAGGGGCGTGTGTCAAGTTATATCTTGCCTGAAGGCCATAATTTCTCAATTATGAGATTCACTAGTTTATTTATTTAATTTTGGAAAGACTATTATTATTGATTTCGCTATTATTTGTTTAAGTTTAGAATATTTCTCAATTCACTCAATTTTATTATTTATAAAAGAAGATTTATTTTGGCAAATTGAGATATATAAAATTATTAGCTTGTAATATGATAGGTATATAATTAATTTTAGACTTATCAAGTTAAGGATTGATATTATTATTTTCGTTAATTGCTATATGTAAGATACTGCCAAATAGTATAAAAAGGCAGAGATATTATTATAAGGGCTTTTTGCTTTTCGTACTATCGATCTTTAAACTTGTGATTGGGTTATCTTTTAATATTACTTATGAGTAAAACTCCTGCTTTTATCTTGATTGTTTGCTATCCTGCACAGCGACCTGATTATTGGAAAATATTCTCATTGGAACTTGAGTCTAGTATTCAGCAAAGTTATAAAGGATTTAATATAGTTCAAAACCCCTAGACAACAGAAACTATTTATTGATACTGAACCCGCGTGTCCTCATCTATAAAATATCTCGACACGTTTTTGGGTGGCCTTGTCCGAGAAGGAATATAACAACATTCCTAATATATACATTGTCCGCGTGTATATATATATATAATATATATATTATATATATATATATATATATATATATATATATATATATATATATATATATATATATATATATATATATATATAGAACGAATAAATAAAAAATAAAAATAAATAAATAATAAATAGAACGAATAGAACGAATAAATAAAAAATAAAAATAAATAAATAATAAATAATAAATAATAAATAAATAAATAATTAAATAAATAAATAAAAATAAATAAATAAATAATAAATAAATAAAAATAAAAAAAATAAATTAAAAATAAAATAAAACAAAATTTTAAAAAAACCGTTACTAATTACGTTCATACACATGCATACACACACAAAACCCACACATTACACACACACACACACCAAAAAAAAAAAAAAAAAACAAATTAATTATAATTAATATAATAAATATATTAATTTTAAAAATATTAATTATATATATATATATATATATAATAATATATATATATATATATATATATATATATATATATATATATATATATATATAATATATATATATATATATATATATATATATATATATAATTTATTGAATAAATTACGTATACATGTAAGCGTTTATGGGGAGACTTCATAACTAGACCCCCTACTTTTTGAAGGCAAAATCAAAATTTTCACATTTTTTTATTATTATCTAAATTAGTAGAAAAATTCCTCCTGAACATCATGATGTAATTATTTTTTAAAAATTCTAAATAGTTTTTTAGGTACAGAAATTTATTTAGAGAGGTGTCGAACTAAAAAATTTCAATTCCAGTCAAAATTGCAATTCCAGGTTTCGGATCAAAAAATGTTTATTGTATCAATTAAAGAAAAATCTAATTATTTTTTTTCATATTCTCAACCTCTAGCTCATTCTTCGGATTTTACTGAGTCAAATAAATGGAGTCGGAGTCGGAGCCGGAGCCGGAGCCGGAGCCGGAGCCGGAGCCGGAGCCGGAGCCGAAGCCTGGGTATATTTTTTTCATGAAATAATTTTTTAGATGAAAAATTTATTAGCAGAAGATGTGCTGAACAATTTTCAAATAGTACAGAGTCCTTAGTCGGATCCGGATCCGGATCCGAATCCGGATCCGAAGTCAGAGCCGGAGTCGAAGTCGGAGCCGGAGCCGGAGCCGGAGCCGGAATATGATTTTTTTTCGAAGAATATTTTTTTAAAAGATCTGCTGAACAATTTTCAAATAGTGCAGAAACCTTATTCGGATCCGGAGCTGAAGCCGAAGTTGGAGCTGGAGCCGGAGCCGGAGCCGGATCCTGGGTATGATTTTTTTTCCTAAAAATATATTTTTAGGTGAAAAATTTAATGCCAGAAAACGTAATGAACAATTTTCAAATAGTACAGAAACATTAGTCAGATCCGGAGCCAAAGGTGAAGTCGGAGCCGGAGCCGGAGCCGGAGCCGGAGCCGGAGCCGGAGCCGGAGCCGGAGCCGGAGCCGGAGCCTGGGTATGAATTTTTTTCAAAAAATATTTTTTTAGGTGAAAAATTTAATGCCAGAAGACGTACTGAACAATTTTCAAATAGTGCAGAATCCTTAGTCGGATCCGGATCCGGAGTCGAAGTGGGAGCCGAAGACAGAGCCGGTGCCGTAGTTTGAATTTTTTTTTCGAAAAATATTTTTTTTAGGTGAAAAATTTATTGCCAGAAGAAGTGCTGAACAATTTTCAAATAGTGCAGAAACCTTAGTTGGATCCGGATCCGGAGCAGGAGCCGGATTCGGAGCCGGATTCTGGGTATAAATTTTTAAAAAATTTTAAATTTAGATGAAAAATTTGTTGCCAGAAGACGTGCTGAACAGGTTTCAAATAGTGCAGAATCCTTAATCGGATCCGGATCCGGAGTCGGAGCCGGAGTCGAAGTCGGAGCCAGAGTCAGAGCCGGTATAATAGTATAAATTTTTTTCAGAAGAATATTTTTTTAGATGAAAAATTTATTGCCAAAAGTCGTGCTAAACAATTTTCAACTTGTGCAGAAACCTTATTCAGATCCGGAGCAGAAGGTGAAGTCGGAGCCGGTGCCGGAGCCGGAGCCGGAACCTGGGTATGAATTTAAAAAAAAAAAAAAAATTTTTAGGTGAAAAATTTAATGCCAGAAGACGCACTGAACAATTTTCAAATAGTGCAGAAACCTTAGTCAGGTCCGGATCCTGGGTATAAATTTTTTAAAGAAATAATTTTCATAGATTAAAAAATTTTTGCCAGAAGACTTACTGAACAATTTTCAAATAGCGCAGAATCCTTAATCGAATCCGGATTTGGAGTCGGAGCCGGAGCCGGAGCCGGATTGAAAGTCGGAGATGGAGTCGGAGCCAGAGTATATTTTCGAAAAATATTTTTTTTAGGTGAAAATTTTATTGATAGAAGACGTGCTGAACAATTTTCAAATAGTTCAGAAACCATAGTCGGATCCGGAGCCGAAGCCCAACTCGGAGCTGGTGTTGGAGCCGGAGCCGGAGCCGGAGCCGGAGCCGGAGCCGGAGCCGGAGCCGGATCCTGGGTATTAATTTCTTTCAAAAAATATCTTTTTAGGCGAAAAATGTATTGCCAGAAGACGTGTTGAACAATTTTCAATTAGTACAGAAACCTTAGTTGGATCCGGATCCGGATCCGGATCTTGAGCCGAACCCGGAGCCAACCCCGGAGCCGGGTCCTGGGTATGAATTTTTTTATGAAATATTTTTTTAGGTGAAAAATTTATTGAAAGAAGATGTGCTGAACAATTTTCAAATAGTGCAGGAACCTTTATGGATCCGGATCGCGGACCGCGCACGGATCGGAGTCGGCATACGGAGCTGGATATTGCTTATAAATATTGTTTCAAGAAATATTTTAGTTGAAAATGTATTGCCAGAAAGACTTGCTGACTAATTTTGCAAATAGTTCAAAAACCTTAGTCGGATCCGGATCCGGAGTCGGAACCGGAGCCGGAGCCGGAGTTCTGTTTATAAATTTTTCCAACCCAGGATCCGGAGCCGGATATTGCTTATAAATATATTTCAAGAAATATTTTTTAGTTGAAAATGTATTGCCAGAAGACTTGCTGACTAATTTTCAAATAGTTCAAAAACCTTAGTCGGATCCGGATCCGGAGTCGGAACCGGAGCCGGAGTTCTTTTTATAAATTTTTCCAAGAAATATTTTTTTAGATGAAAAATTTATTGCCGGAAGAAGTGCTGAACAATGTTCAAATAGTTCAGAAACCTTAGTTGGATCCGGATCCGGAGTCGGAAACGGAGCCGGATTCTGAGTATAATTTTGTTCCTATAAATATTTTTTTTGGTGAAAAGTTTATTGCCAGAAGACGTGCTAAACAATTTTAAAATAGTGCAGAAACTTAGTCGGATCCAGCGCCGGATCTGGAGCCACAGCCGGAGTATGAAACGTAACCGGATTCTGGGCATAAATTTTTTCAAAAAATATTTTTGTTAGGTGAAAAACTTTATTGCCAGAAAGTACTGCACAATTCTCAAACATCCGGATCCGGAGTCGGAGTGGAGCCGGAGCCGGAGAAAATAATTATTATTTTTCTTTTGGGTTGTAAAAGAAATATATCAAAAGCTTGAATTAAAAAAAAAAAAAGAATATTATATATATAATATATATATAGATTATATATTTAATCTCTTCAAATATAAATATATATATATATATATATATATATATATATATATATATATATATATATATATATATATATTATATATATTATATATTGGGTTATGAAAAAATCAGAGGGGGGGGGAGGTAGCAAAGGATATGGTGTTAGAGTAATGGAGAATGAAAGAGAGTGGAGGGCGTGCCCTACCTATTATATGCGGATGATTAGTTAGTGTGGCGAATCTAAAATACCTTTGAGGGGAATTAGTAGAGAGAGATTTGGCAGGTGTGTAAAAAGTAGGGATTTGAAAGTAAACGTAGAATAGAGTAAGGTTATGGTTTTGAGTGAGGATAGTTCTCTGTGTAAAGTTATGTTAGATGGTGAGCAGCTGGAACAAATGTCTGAGTTCAAATATTTAGGATATATGGTGGATGAAAAGGGAACGGATGATGATGCAGAATGTAGGAATGTTGTGAATGGAAGGAAGATGGCTGGTGCAATTAAATCCTTAGTGGATACAAAGGGAAAAAGTCTTGAGTGTGCTATGGTCTTACATGACGTTATGCTATTACCTGTGCTAATGTATAGTAGTGAGGTTTATGGTCTGGGAATAAGAGAGGACAGATATAGAGTATAGATATAGAACTTCTGCTGAGGGCTACACGCATTTTGATGGGTATACTCCTTGGGTAACAGGAGCAAACCAACCAAAAGTCAAGCACGCCGACATGGGCACAAGATGCTTGTTGCGATAAATTTGCAATAATAAGACGATGAAAAATTTTACTCGCGCCAGGACTCGAACCATCGACAACAGTGTCGCCGTTAGACAATGTACAGGAGGCTCTACCACTATTGCGATCCACCTCCCCAGAAAAAGAAGCATCTCGGAAGTTTTCAAATTTCTTGCTTCGATATCACTGCTTTGAAACTCGATATTTATTCATAATCCATAGAAGGGTGGTTGGAAACCCTGCTGGGGCCTAAACGGCTTCTGCTAGTTTGCCTTCCCATGTCTTACAGGAAGCACAACCAAAGTCAGGCCACTCCGATATGGGACAACATGCTGGTTGCGACAAATTTGCATTAATAAGACGATGAAAAATTTAATTCGCGCCAGGACTCGAACCATTGACAACAGCGTCGCTGTTAAACAATGTACAAGAGGTTAAACCACTAGTCAGATCCGACACCCCAGAAAAAAAAAGGTATTTCGTTACATTTTTTAAGTTTCCTGCTTCGATTTCACTGCTTTGAAACCGATACTTTATTCTAAAATCCACAGAAGGATGGCTTGGAAACCCTTATGGGGCCTACACGGCTTTCTTTAAGGGTGCTCATGAGGGTAACAGGGACCCAACCGACAAGGTCAAGGAAGGCCAACCAGGCGCACAACATGGCTTCTTTACGACAAATTTGCAATAAGACGAAAAAAAATTTCCGCTCGCGCCAGGACTCGAACTATCGACAACAAGCGTCGCCGTTTAGACAATATTACAGGGGAGGCTTCTACACCTTAGTCGATCGCCTCCCTAGAAAAAGAACGCATCTCGGAAGTTTTCAAATCTCCCTGCTTCAATATCACTGCTTTGAAAACTCGACACTTACTTAATTCCACAGAAGGGTGATTGGAATCTCTGCTGGGGCTACACGGCATTCTTCTGGGGTGCTCCTGGGTTACAGGAGGAACCGACTAAAGTCAAGGAACGCCGGCATGCGCACAAGATGCTTGTTGCGACAAATTTGCAATAATAAGACGAAAAAAATTTCACTCGCGCCAGGACTCGAACCATCGACAACAGCGTCGCCGTTAGATAATGTACAGGAGGCTTTACTACTTACTAGTCCGATCCGCCTCCCAAAAAAGAAAGCAATTTCGGAAGATTTCAAATCTCCTACTTCGATATTTCACTGCTTTGAAACTCGCTACATATTTAAATCCACAGAAGGGTAGGTTTGGAACCCCTCTGGGGCTACACGGCATTTTTCAGTGGATGCTCATGGGTTACAAGAGCAGCCGACCAAAGTCAAGGATCGCTGACATGCGCACAACATGCTCGTTGTGAGAAATTTGCAATAATAAGACGAAAAAAGTTTTACTCGCGCCAGGACACGAACCATCGACAAGAGCGTCGCCGTTAGACAATGTACAGGAGGATTTACTACTTACTAGTCCGATCCGCCTCTCCAAAAACGAAGACATCTCGGAACAATTTTACCCTTAATTTTTTAGTTTTCATTTTGGAGCAGAAATTTGTGACTTCAAACAAACTCGAACCTATTTATATATATATATATATATATATATATATATATTTTTAAAATATATATATATATATATTATATATATATATATATATATATATATATATATATATATATATATAGTTATATATATATATATATATATATATATATATATTATATATATATGAAATTTAAAGTTTTTTTGCCGTCTAAAAAATGAAAAAATTTCCAAATGTTTATATTTGTGTTTTTCTAGCATTTCATTTTTTCCTTACATGAGATATTAAAAAAAATTCATTAAAAAAAAACGAACATGATTTTTTTTCTTCAAATTTGGTACCCAAGCTCACATAAAACCTGTAAACAAACTGACATGTATATTAAATGTTTTGGTAGAACGTAAGGTGGTGTCAGCCATGGTTTACTATTCTCTGTTCAAAAATTTTGAAAGTACTTTTCATAGATTGTAAATTTTTTTTTTAAAAAAACAAAATTTTCAAATTAGGTGTCTAACTAAAATTTATTACCACACTAAATTGGAGTATTTTAGTGCAAAAAAAATTGAAATATCTTGAAAATTAAAGATTTATGGCAAGTTTTTTGAAATTCCAAAAAAAAAAATTCCTCTCTTCACCCTAAAACTGTTCAAAAACGAACAGTTTTTTTTGTTTGTTTTTTTCATAAAATTAAAGATATCATAGTTGTTCATCAAAAAAACATTACTTTTATCGGTTTGGAATAGTTGAGATTTTGCTATGAAGTCTCCCCTTAAGCTCTCGCACCTGTCACGAGCCTGCATGGTCCCGCATTGGCCCGATGCCGCACTGCACAGCACCGCACCGCAACACACAGCTCCACACCGCACAAAACCTAGCAACGTCCCTAGCAACGGGTAGAGTTTGTGACATGGTATCTTCCTCAAACTTGACAACCCCCTCCGAGGGGGGTGCTGGCCCCTAAAAATAGAAAAATAGGAAATGACCGTAGAATGATGAAACTTGGTATACATCTTTTTTATAATGTATCCTCAATACAGCCCGAGTAAAGTGACGCTACACCCATATCGTGCTGGGGCTGTGCCCCAATACCTTGAAAATGAGCATAGAAGGATGAACCTCGGTATACACCTTTCTTATAATGTATCCTCAGTACAGCTCGAGTAAAGGACGCTACACCCATATGGTGTTGTGGCTGTGCCCCAATACCTTGAAAATGAGCATAGAAGGATGAAACATGGTATATACCCTTCTTATAATGTATACTCAGTACAGCCCGAGTAAAGTGACGCTACACCCATATGGTGTTGGGGATGTGCCCTAATACCTTGAAAATGAGCATTAAAGGATGAAACTCGGTATACACCCTTCTTATAAGGTATCCTCGGTGCAGCCTAGATAACATGACGCTACGCCCATCTAGGGATGGGGCTGTGCCCCAAATCCTTGGAAATTGACATAGAAGTTACGTGTTGCTAGGCTCACATGGTGTTGGGGCTGAGCCCCAAAATCTTGGAAATTGACATAGAAAGTTAAAATTTGGAGAACACACCGAAGAAGGATGAATAGGAATGGAGGAAGAGCATGGTGTTTGAGTTGATGCAAGGTCTTATTTTCCAATATTAATTATTTTTAAATTTTATTATTAATTTTTAAAAAAAAATTCAAATTTTATTTATTTATGTTTTTTTTGTTTTATTTGTTTAAAACAATTTGTCTTTACTAAACCTTATTTGCTTTTATGTTTATAACGTAAAAAATTTACATTTTTACACACCCAAAACCAGTAAATCAGTAAATCAGAAGATCAAACCACATACCCTACCATTCCCCACCCAACCCGTGATCTATTGATCTATTGATCTATTGATTCATGTCATAATTTGTATAACATAACACAAAACCTTTATTCTTTTATGTTTATAACTTAAAAATTTTTCATAACCTAAAGCAGTAAATCAAACTACCCAACCTTCCCTCCCCACCCACCCATGATCTATTGATATATTCATTCAAGTCATATTTTGTATAAAATAACACAAAACGTTTATTCCTTTTATGTTTATAACGTAAAAAATTTACATTTTACATACCCTGAAGCAGTAAATCAGTAAATCAAACTACCCAACCTACCCTCCCCTTCCCACTTCACCCATGATCTATTGATTCAAGTCATATTTTGTATAATATAACACAAAGCTTTTATTTTTTTGTTTATAATTAAAAATTTTATTCTTTTCATGTTTATAACCAAAAGAATTATTTTGTTACATACCCTAAAGAAGTAAATCAGTAAATCAAACCATCACCCTACCCTCCCCACCCACCCACGATCTATTGATCTATTAATCTATTGATTCAAATCATGTTTTGTATAACATAACACAAAACTTTTATTTATTTTTTGTTTTATTTATTTTAATCTTTTTTTTGCTAAAAAAATTTATCCTTTTCATGTTTATAACGTAAAAAATTTACGTTTTTACAAACCCTAAAGCAGTAAATCAGTAAATCAGTAAATCAAATCACCACAACACCCTCCCCACCCACCCATGATTTATTGATCTATTGATTCAAGTCATATTTTGTATAACATAGAAAACTATTATTTACTTTTGCTTTATTTGCTTTAAACATTTTGTTTTCACAAAAATTTTTATGCTTTTCATGTTTATAACGTAAAAATATTACGTTTTTACATACCCTAAAGCAGTAAATCAGTAAATCAGTAAATAAAACCACCACCCTCCCCACCCCCACCCATGATCTATTGATTCAAGTCACATTTCTAGTATCATTTTGGATAAACATAACATAAAACAAGTTCTTTATATACTGATCAACGAACAAAGTTTTCACATTAATAAAGCTAACATACCATTACCTGAACTAATAATATAATGTACAACAACAAACCTAACACACCTCAAGCCCGAATAAACGGCTAAAATTAACAAAGTTCCACACTTAACAACAGTAAAGTACCTAACATAGCGTACAAATATGTAACATATTCACACTTTACCAAGCATATCTCTAACATATCAATGTTAATTTTACATAAACATGGTAATATTTAAAAAAGATTTTTCATAACCTGGTCTAATTATCATACTGACCAACGAATGTAAGCTAACGCAGCAATTCTTTTTTACATTAACATAGTAATATTTAACAAAATTTTACCATAACCTTACCTAACTATCATAAATGAAAACATAGTAAACTTTTTATCCTTTTTAAAGCTAAACTATGAACATATCATACTTAACACACAACTGCCGTACGAATAAACAGCTATCATTAATAACTTAACCAGTAAAGCGAACATAGGGGAGGTAAAACAAGTTTTCATTTTTATAACTTATATTTTTCATTGAAAAGAGCGTTATATAAATACATAAAAAACATATAAGTTTATTTTAAATATATTAATTCATCTAAGCAGTGAACATGGGATTCAACATAAACTGAGCATGTTCTCTATATATCTCCAGAGATTTAACCTCCTTTGAAAGGATGTAAGTATAAATGCATTATGAAACACTAAACAATTTATCTGCATATTTTGGTTCAACAGCACGCACTTTCTCAAGCCAGAGAGAAATAAACTTATCCATGTTGCTAGTTATTAACATACTCCTGTATACCTCATTATTCGGAAAACCACCTATTTCAGTGTAAATATCGTAGATTACCCCATGAGCTAAATGTATTAAGTCCTCAAGTATGTCGACGTGGTCAAGGTGTGATGTTAATTCGTTTTTCATTTTAATCAAAGCTGTAATATTTTCAGATGTTCGAACTGTGAAACCTATGCATGTATGCAAGAAGGGGACACTTTCGATTGGTTTTCAATAGTTGCGTTCATCAAGGCTTTTTACATTGTCACGCGACGAGAAAACAGCATATATTCTATTAGAACCTCTCAAACTCTCTCCACCTCTAGATATTTCACTACGAGTCCATGTATCAGATGACACACAATTAGCCTTTACCCAGGCTCCTGTGATATCAATAATCTTGATGAATTCTTCAACAGAAATGTAAATTAGGGTCTATTATTTGCACCTCCGGCTGGAATACAAATAATGTATCTGACTCCATTTGGTTTACGATTAAATATAAATGACCCATCGTTGGGAATAACGAAGTTCCTCGTAAAGATATCAGCAACAAGGGTAGAAGAGGGGTGAAACGTCATCGTGTCAACACAGCGAAAAATATCTTACTGATGATCTCGAGTGTATAAACAGTCCTTAAATGTAATGTGATTCTTTCTGTCTACCAATCAG
>JABUQX010003986.1:60000-67500 GCA_015478945.1 Trachelipus rathkii | reverse complement strand
TATATATATATATATAATATATTAGTATAAATTATACTATATATAAATATATATCTTAACAAAGAACATAAATTTACAAAAAAATAATAAAGTGCTGATGTACTGCAATATTTAACAACTATATATATAGTATATTTTATATTTTTTATTAATTATAATTTAAAATTAATTTATTATTAATATTTAAAAATATAAATTAATAATTAAAATTTAAATTAATATGGTATCTAAAATAATATATATATATATATATATATATATATATATATATATATTATATATATTATATAATAATATATTATATTATATAATTATATAATAGACCTTTTGTTTACGCCCTGGTCAGGTTTGAATTTTTTTTGTTTTTTTTTGTTTTTAATATATTGCCTACTATATGATACCAACAATGATTTTCAGTACGTAACGGACAATGATTAAAAAATATAATAGGACAGTTACGTTTAGTCACGTAACTGTTAAAAAAAAAATTTTTTTTTTTTAAACTAAAGGAATTCCCCAGGGTAATCCGCAAAGATGCAAAGAGTCGGGGTCTCTCGCCTTCCTGGGAACGACAGAGTAGACTATTTCTCTCCCTCCGCGGGGTCCCGAACCCCGCTCATTGGTAAATTGGGTGTCCGGGGTTCCTCCGCCCTCCCCTACGGGGGTATGAAAACGTCCCCCCCTGTTTCCCCGTCGGCTCAATTAATTCTAATTTTTTATTTATTTTTTGTTTTATTTTTATTTTTTATTTTTTTAATATTTGTTAAGAAGCTTTATCGGTGATTCCATATATGTAATTGCGTTTGTTCTGTAAGTGTGCGTCTTTTTCGAGATATTTCATTTTTTAAAAACTTTATTTAACAAAAAATGTGATTTTTAAAATTTATTTAAAAATACTTCGAACTTTGAATCATGTCCGTTACCACTGAAATTCATTGTTGGGTATCATATAGTAGCAATATATAATATTAAAAAACAAAATAAAAAATTCAAAACTGACCAAGCGTAAAACAGAAAAGGGCCTATATATTTATAATATATATATATATTAGATATATATATATTATATATATATATAGAATATATTATTATTATATTATATATATATAATTACGTATTATATATATAGTATATCATATATATTAGATGAAAAATAAATAGCTTAAATCGCTACGAATTTTTTTATAATAATAGTATGCCTTTAGTGGAATTAGTATAGAGATTATCAGAGAAATTTAGAAATATATTAGATAATAATATAAATTCTAAATTTGTAACAGAAGAAATAATATTTTTAGAAACTTTCTCTGAAATCTCTGAATACTATTCCACTAAAGGCATACTTGATTATATATATATATATATATATACTATATATATATACGTATATATATATATATATATATTATATTATATTATATATATATATTATATATATATATATATATATATAATATTATATATATATTATATAATGGTTACATGTGAGCTGGGATGACCCGCAAACTTGATAGTTTTTTTATGCTTGGAAAAGTTAAAATATGCGTGATAATTAACCAAGAAATGCTTCGTGTGAAGCTCAGATTTTTACCTTTTTTTAATTTTTATAAAAAAATTGTATGAACTTTATTTCAAATTGTGTTTAGTTATTAATTATTTTCTTAGGTACGAATTTCGTTCAAATAAAATAAAATGATAATTACGTTTTATTATTAAAATTAAATGATAAATACGTTTTACAAATAAAACTTAAAAAGGCAAAATATCAGAAAAGAACCAAAGAGAATTATCTCGAAAAGTATGACACTTACAGGAAAACCAAATACATATTTTGAATCAGCGTAAAGCTTATTACCGATGTAAAAAAAAAAAAAAAAAAAAACGAAAAGTGACGACACTTACAAAAATAATTACATAATTTGGATCAGCGAATAAAGCCTTATTATATTGCAAAGTCGTTTTATGATTTAAAATTAACGAATACCCCAAGGGTAGACCGCATTGATACCAGAGTCGGGATCTCTCGGCCTCTAGGTGAACGACGGGGGGGACTTCGTCCCCCTCTGTCCCCATCGGCTCTCCGAGCCCCCTATGAAATATATATTCCTTAGAACTCAATTTTTAGGTCTCGAGCGCAATGGGGGAAGAGCGGGTGGACGAAACGACTATTTATATACTAACGCTTTATACGCTATTCCAAATATTATTTGTTTTTCTGTAAGTGTCGTTACTTTCGTTTTTTTTTTTTTTTTTTTTTTTTTTTTTTTTTTTTTTTTTTTTTTACATTTCGGTAATAGCTTTATACGCTGATTCCAAATATGTATTGTTTTCCTGTAAGTTGTCCGTTACTTTCGAGATAATTCATCCTGGCTCTTTTCTGGAATATATGTCCTTACAAAAAAATAAATATATTAAAACTGGAAAAGTTTTAATAAAGTACCCAAAATCGTTACAAAATATTTTTTGTTTATCGCGTCCTTTACCTTGGCTCATCTCTCTCTCTCTCTCTCTCTCTCTCTCTCTATATATATATATATATAATTATATATATATATATATATAGTATAATATATAATATAATATATATATTATATATATATATATAGAATATATAATATATATATATGATAATATATATAATATATATATTACACAACAATATTTTTTTAAAAGGAACACTTTAAATTTGAAATAATGGACTTCATCATTAATAAAATAAATTGACTTTTCATTCTTTTTTAACCTAATTTAATTTTACCCTAATCATGAAAAATTTAAACTACATTGTAAATATTTAACCTAAAATTTTCTGACTCAGAGAAACGCGGACCACGAAATACAGATGAACCATATTTATATATATATATTTTATATAGGGATATATATATATATCATATATATATATATTATAATATATAATATATATATATAATTATATATATATATCATACACGAATGGTCTAGTTTTTTTTTTTACAGAGATAAACACCGTCACTCACGGGCAGAGCCCTAATCAAGAAGGAGGTGTACTCATTTAACATCCAAGCAGGACGGAGCCAAGTCCAAGGAGAGAATAGCTCACATTCTCCAACCTGACCAGTTTCGAATCTAGGGACCCTCGCTTTGTTGGGCGAGTGCTCTAACACTGAGCTATCGGGCGCTTTTTTTATATAAATAAATATATTTAAAAAAATATATACTATATATAAACATAAATACATATACGTAACCTAAATACATATAAACATACATCAACATTTATATATTATTTTATATATAGTATATATATATATATTAATATTTATTCAAACATCCTATATTATATATATATATATATATATATATATATATAACAAATATAAAATATCACTACTATTTTTAATACTATTCACTATCATTACTATCATTATCACTACTAATCACTATCACTGCACTATTTTTTAATATTAATATGTATAGCCACTTATATATATATATTAATATTAGTTTTTACCACTATTTACTATATTAAAAATTTTCATTAACTAATATTACCATATATATTATATTATCACCACAATCACTGTTTATTACTATTACTATGTTGTGTATTATAGTATATTCCACTTAAATATAATATTATTTACAAATATTCACCTATAAAAATTATCACTAACATCACTAACTAATATATATTATATATTAAGTTATAATATATACTTATTAATATATAATATTATTATTTCTATTATATAGGTATATATATATATATATATATATATATATATATATATATATATATATATATATATATATATATATATATATATATATTATATATATAATATATATATCATATATATAAAGGAATTAAAATACTTAACAAAATTCTTGTGAAGAAAAAAACAAAAGTTTAAAAAAAAAATACAATTTTGAAGATTAATATAAATCAAATTGCATGGAATATATGAACAATATTTATTTTAATCTAACATAAATTAAGTATCCTATGTGGTATATCATACTGTATACTATATATCATATATATATATATATATATTTATATATATATATATATATATATAATATATATATTATAATATAATATATATATATTATATAATATATATATATATTATATATTTATATATATATATATATATATATATATATATATATATATATATAGTGTGTGTGTGTGTGTGTGTGTTTGCTAAAAGTTTTTAAATAATTTCCAGACGATTAAATTATTAAATATGAACTTTATTTAAGATTTATTAGGAAAAATTGCTTAAATAATAACACGTAATAATTTGTTGACAGATATATTAATTAATAAGTGTATAAATTGAAGGTTTGGCAAACTTTTTGAACTAGTAACTTTATGTTTCTTACATCACGTGATCGTTCACTCGATTCGGGAGAGGGAAAATTAAAAACTAAAATTTTAGGATAGAAATATCGCAAAAATAAGCTTAAAAAGATTGTTAAATTCGGATTTAAAGATACGAATTAAATAATATAAATTTTTTCGTGTGACGCTGTTTGAAAATTTTTGAATATTAAGAATCTATAACCACGGTAATTTAAAATGCTACAACCTGGAACCATATGCTGTAACGCATTTGTATGCTTTATTGCTTTATTCCAATTTTCTAGCGATAGCAAATAGCAGTATTGCTAATTTAAATTCTGTCATTTAAAAAAAAAATTTTTAAGTTAATTTATCAACAATAGTATGCAAGAAACGAACCAACTTTTATACTTATATTAATTTTTAGGTATTTTGTCCATATTTCTGTCAAATTTGTTGTTTTTTTTTAATTAAACTTCGTGTGTCTCAAACGTTTAAAGGTTGGCATCTATCAGGAGTCAAATAAAGCCCCGCCCCTAAAAAAGTGCTGCCAATTTAAATTGTTTCTATTAAAAGAATTTTTTATTTTTTTAAGTTAATTTAGTACCAATAATATGAAGGAAACTAGCTAAATTTTTTTATTTTATTAGTTTATAAGTGCTTTAGTTCATATTTCTGTCAAATTTGTTTTCTTTTAATTAAACTCTGCGCCTTTAAAACTTTCGAGGGTTGGCATCTCTACAAGAATCATATAAAGCCCCGCCCCATAAGTACTGCCAATTTAAATTGTCTGTTATTAAAACTATTTTTTTTTTAAATTAATGTAATAACAATAACATGCAAAAAACGAGTTAACTTGCTTTTTATTATTAATTTTTAAGCCTTTTAATGCATATTTCTGTCAAATCTGTTTTTTTTTTTTTAAACTCTGTGCCTTTCAAACTCTAAAGGATTGGCATCACTGTAAAGAGTAATATAAAACTCCGCCCCAAGAGAAATCACGATTCAAGATTTACATAGATGCATGACGAAATGCTTGAAGCCTCACTATGTGCGGTCCTATAGAACTTTGCTATTTATTTGTCTTGACTCGACACTACATTATAGCATCGATGCTCCACTATGTTTTTACCCTAAGATGCTAGAAGGAATATTATAATAATGAAGCCTTTAGGTATGAAATCTTAGAGGATTACAGCAAATAAATAGGAGGTAAATTCAAAATAATAAGTTCATAAATAAATCCTTTTAACAATAAATTAAGTTTCTGCAAGTTTTCTAATCGACCCTCTTTCAGATGCAGTTCTTTTTATACTAAAATAAATAAATAATAAAATTAAAAAATAAAATTAACGAAAAAATAAATATCAATTAAAGTTTTTTGGACAAGATTTTTGATAAAACGTGAGGAGTGTAATATGTTGTTCATTATGGGATCTATTTAAAAGTTTTTTGTTTGTATATTGAAAATTATTAGAAGATAATTTATGCAAAAAGATTCCGTAAGTTTATCTAAGGTGTAAGTTTTCGATGCCAATAATGAGGTCGTATATGAATTGGTATTGATGTTGTGATTGTGGGAAGTTCTGTGTAGAGTAAGGACAGAGTTGGGGTTATCCATTTGGAGGTCGTATTTATGCTGGTAATTACGGCGAGAAAAATCATGGGTTTCTCCAATATATAGTTTGTTGCAATCAGCGCATTGGATTTTATAAACACATTGAGAAGTGTTAGTGTTTTTGTTAAGATGAGGTTTAAATAATATTTTAAAGGAATTGATATTTAGAAGGTTGAAAAGTGGTTCGAGTTTGGTGAAGAAATTGAGTAAAGGGAATCGGCAGAGTGTGGTAGAGGGAAGGTAGGAATATTAGGTTTAAAAGGGTTATAGGACTGGTTAGAAGAAAGTGTTTTTAGCTTACGAAGGGCGAATAATCCAGTGGGGAAGGGTTAGGAAAGTTTTGTCAAGTTGAGGATAATCAAATTTATTTTTAGGGTGAAGAAAGTTGGCGAACAGATTTCTAAGGGCTCTAAGAAAGAGAGAGGAAAGTGTACCAATTTTAGTTTTGAGAGGGTGGGAAGAGAACCAATGAATGTAGTTGGGGTTAGCAGTAGGTTTCCTGTAAACAGAGAATTGTATGTTGTTGCTAGGAACCAAGTCATCAAAGTGTCAAGGAAGGGAAGGGAGTTATTAGCTGAAAGTTCAATAGTGAATTTTATGTTAGGATATATGTTATTGATGAGATTAAGAATGTCAGTAGTGTTGTATTGTGTGGAATGGCTGAAAAAATGTCATCAACATATCTAATACCATTTGGTATTGGAGAGAAGGGGGTGTGGAAAGAATGTAGTAAGTTCAATACAGTTCATAAAATCATTGGGCCAAGATGGCGAGAAAGAGGACAACCATACTTAGGACCTTTGGTTTTGTTTATACGAAAGTGTTGTTAAAATGAAAATAATTATGTTCGGTGAGAAGTATCAATTGTTTAATAAGAGGAAAGGGATAGACAAGAGGGATATTGTTTTCAGTGATCGTAGCGTTCAAAGAAGAAAGATGGTGAAAAGGGACAGGAACAGAAGAAGAGGAAACAACATGTCAAAGCTAAGAGTTTAGGAGTGTTGGTGTTTGATTGTTTTTTTGACGTTTTTGGAGATTGAGTCTTCATGTTTGTAATATGTGAGGTAGAGATATTGCCTATGAGTGGTTTTAAAGAATTGGCAATCCATTTGGATGCTTGTAAGTGATAGAATCAACATTGGAAATGATGGGTCTTAAGGGAATATTTGCTTTATGTAATTTTGGTATTCCATAAAATTCAGAAGGGGAGTTCATATAAGCTTTTAAGGTAGGTATAATCTGTTTATGTTCTTTGTTAGAAGGTGATCTGTGAGTTCTTGAGAGGGTTTTTGTTAAGAAGAGAATAAGTGTTGTCTGTTAAAAGTAGGTTACATTTGTTGATGTAATCATGTTTATTAAGTATAACAATGTTGTTACCTTTATCGGAACGGGTGATGATAATGTTGTTGTTGTTGAGAAGAGAAGAGAGTGCAGTGCAGAATTTTATGGGACATTTAATGGATAACCTCAACTCTGCCCTCACTCTACACAGAACTTCCTACAATACCAATCACGTGACACCCATCATTGTCATCGAAAACTTACACCT
>JABUQX010003986.1:22500-55000 GCA_015478945.1 Trachelipus rathkii | reverse complement strand
ACTAAACAGTCGACGGTATCTTGAAGAAAAGCATTCATAATTTTTGTGACTTTTTGGCATTGGTTCTTCAACATCGTTGAAAGCTTCTTCCCAAATAAGAACAAAATCATCATCTTTAATTTTTTGTAAAGTATTGTAGAACTCATTCACTTTTATTTGGTTTACAGTATTAATTCCCATGCATTTATTTTGAAGAATGTCAAATAGAACGTCAGAAAGTGCAAATATTTTTTTGAAAATGATAAGAATTTTTTTTATTTTAAACAGAAAATTAACAAAACCTGATGCAGTACTCGCTTCTTCACCTTTCCAATTATCATATTCCTCCTCTATTGATAAAAAGAACTTGACGAGATGTTTTCTATATTCACCGATCGTGCATACAAGTCTTGATGAAAAATTCCACCGAGTTGGTGAAACTCCTGGTAGTTTCTTTCCATAAATATTTTTAGAGCAATTGTAGGCAGTAGAGTGTGAAAAAAGCTGCATATTACAAATAAAGCATTGAAAAATGTCTACGTTTTGCTATGGAATTTGTGGATTTTGATAAAACTAAATTGAATCTGTGACTATGACACAATGAATAAAGAAGGTTGCTGATGGATATTTGTTTTTTACCAAGGATTGTAGTCCCGATACATGACCAACCATTACAGCTGCTCCGTCAAAAATTTGAGCTACTATCTTTTTTGAACAGTTTAAATCATTTACAGTTTTAATCACGTTTCATTAATCCTTGCGCTGTTCTGTCTTTACTGACGTCAGTGAAATTCAAAAATCGCTCTTGACAATTCCTTTCATTATCTACAAATCGTACAATTGTTGCCAGCTGACTTTTATTCATCACGTCAGTTGTCTCATCAAGCGAAAGAGAAACAAATGTGGCATCTGATATTTCTGACTTAATTTTGTCTGCAATTTCGTTGGCTATTGCATCAATTAAATCATTTTGTATTGCAGGTGATGTTCCTTTAAAAATAGTTGCGCTTTTTAAATGGCTGGCAATTACTGGATCATAATTTGACAATAGTTCCAAGAGCTCCCTTTACATTCCTTTATTTTTTGAGTCCTCGGACTCATCGTGTGCCCTAAATGCACATTTTTGTTTTCCTAGGAATGCTACAACATCGAATAGTCTTTTTAAAACATTTCTGTTTTCTTTCACTTTTTCGTAGTGTTGACTGTCAGCAATTTTCTTTTGCAGATTCAGTGTATGGTCAACCCTTTGAGAGCCAAATGTTTGCAACGTGGTAAATGCACGTATGTGACTTACGGATTTTTGGTGTTTTCCACAAGATGTTACCAAATAATTTAAATTGCTAAAACCTGCTTTATTCCAAGGTCTTGTATCTGTGGAAAAAATCAAACGTGCCCAACAATATAATTTTTTAGATGTATTCGAGCCAGTTAACCACGGATATTTTTTATATTTTTGTCATTAAAACATCTGGTATACAAACAGTTCTTTTCTTTATGTTCACATTTAAGATCCGGAAGAGATGGCTGAGGGCCTACCTTTTTTCATAATTTTAAGCTTATCTTCATATGGAAGTCAAGAAAATGGTGTCATTTCAATCAGCTCATTAATAATATCAATATCACTCATTTTAACTTATTGAAGACGAAGAAAATACTTTCGATTTTAAATTTCTTAATTACTATTTAATAATCACTGCAAAAAAAAAGTCCTAAAGCAACGTTAAAATGTAACTCAAAAAGCTTAAATATAACAGAAAAGAACTATGATTGCATAAACACAAACGAATTGTGGCCTTAGCGTAAATATATACTCGAGCCAATAACGTGAAGCCTAAAGCTAGCTCAAATCGTAGCGAAGCCTTGGGCGACCTTGATAGGCTGCTCGCGTCACGTGCCTTACATTCACCCAACCATCCTCCCCCACCGTTGTCATAGCATCGCGGGGAAAACGCTTCGCTATGTCTATGCGAAGGCCATTACTTTTATTCAAGTCTAATTAATATATATATATATTATATATATATATATATATATATAGAATGAGATATAAGAGAGAGATATATAGAGAGATAGAGAGGGAGAGAAGATTTCAGAGAATAGAGAAGAAGAGAGATAGAGAATGAGAAGAGGCACGGTCCCGGGAAAGGAGGGTACAGAAAAAGGGGACAGAGCGAAAGAGCGCGGACCCGAGCGCGAACCAGACACGGGGACGGGGTAAGGGAACTCCAATAAGAAAGAGAAAAAGGGGGCACAGTGGCGGGGGAGGCAGGGAGGGAGAAGGAGGAACGGTGGGGCAGGGGCGCGAGGGAGAGAACGAGCCAGGAGAGGAAAGGGCGCGAGCCGACGGGAGGGCACGATGAGGGACGAGAAAAAGCAGCCCCCCAGGGGCCCCACGCGCAAGAGGCCGAGGAGGGACCCTGACCGCACCGGGGACAGACGCGGCGAGGGAAGCGGAGCAGAGATCCAAAGGGACGGTAAAAAAGAAAAAAAAAACATCGAGAAGGGGCAACTCGAGATGCGCTTCAAAACGAAGAGACGAAAAAAAAACACAAGCGACAGGAACAGCGACCGAACGCGCACCCCAGGCGAACCGGAAAGAGCGCGGTCAGATACAAGACCGGGGACCAAGCGCCGAACCGGCCCACCACAAATCACCAACCAACTATAAGAAAGACAGAAAGACAGAACGAGACCACGAAGACGAGACGAGCAAGAAATCCCCGAAAGACGAAGAGACTCCGAAGAACGACGACACAAACGATAAACAAGAAGCAGCAACCAGAGCCGACCACACACGAAAAAGACCCCAACGAGAGGAGAAACGAATCAACAATCAAAGACTCAACAAATCCAAAAGAACGAAAACAAACCAACCCAACGACCACGCCGACCACCATGCACAGGAACCAGGACATCCAGATACTGCACACGTACAACCAACGACATGACACGAACAACAGACAAAGAAGAGAAACCCTCGCACGCAAAAGAACGAAGAGACATAACCCGCAAGACCGACACATCCCTCACCATACCGAGACCAACGACAACGATCACCGAAACAGACCCACACACGACGCATTGACACACATCACACACCACCAGACACCACAAACATTCCATCGGCAAGAACACCAACACCCAGAACTTAACCACAAACGCATCAAAAGACGAATTACACCCGAGAACAGACACATAAACAAGACAACGACAAACAACACGAAAACACCCACACTAAAGCAAATAGAACACGACGCAGAGACCAACCTCACCACCCACTACATAAGAACACGAACGAGAACAAATCTCACATAAGCCACGAACAGCAAGAACATACACTACCCATACACCACACTCCCACACCACCACACAATCAACCCCCCCTCTCTACAAAAACCAAAAACAACACCACCCAAACACACAACACACAACCCGACGACAGACACTAGAAGAAATACACACCAGACCCACAACAGCCTAGACGAACACAACACCAGAAGACATACCAAAGTAAGATGGAGAGAAGGGAACAACGGAAGACGAGAAGCAGGCAGGGCCGTCGCCACGAGACGCGAGAGCAGCAGCGCGAAAAAGACACGAACGGTCGAGCCACGACTGAGTCGAGCCAGAGCCCGACTAAGACCAGACACAGCGAATAAACACACCACACGGCCAATACACAGATAACCGCCACCCTAAATAACCACGATAACTCACGAAGACAACGACAAAGACCATACGCCGCACACCACACACCCCCATCGAGACAAAACCAGACAAACCAACTCAAGAAAATACCAAAGCACTACCAGAGAGACATGTACTACGAGAGACTAACCGCAACACACAAACAAAAAATAAATACAGAAGAAGCAGACAAGATACAACCAGAGACGAGAACCGACAAAAAGGATAATATAAAGAGAGAAGATCGAAACGACTAGATAGAAGTAACGAGAGGCGAAACCAAGCAGCAGATAGAAGACAGAGAGAGCGAGGTAGAAGGAGGGTAGACAGCAGAAGAGCGAAACAGCAAAGAAGGAGAGGAGAGCAGCGACGCTGAGTAACAAAGGGAGCCGAGCCAACAGGGAAAAGCACCCGAGGAAACCTGAAGGGGCGCAGCCAGAAACGAAACCTACGCGAAGACACACATTCAACCGAACGCGAGCACGCACACCGAACATGAAACCCGAACACCACCGAACCAAAAACGAGAACCGAAAGGAACCCCGAAACCCATAGAAGAGGCAAACGAAGGCCAAACACAACGCACGAGAACACTAATGGACCACATGACAGACAAAGCACGATGAATCACAGACAGCAGACGAACCGACCCGAAAGATAGAAGACTACAGAAAGAAGCCCATGAAACCAGAACACACAGATAACGCATCCACTAGCAACAATCCAACCACACCCATAAAGACTTACATACAGAGGACGAACACAAGAACAAGAGAAATCCAAGAACAATAGAGACAAACGACAAAAACTGACGACAAAGACCAAAACAGAGACTAGAGACTAAACTCAGATCCACCACAGGAATCACAACCACAACGAAAGAGACACAAGAGAAACCAAAGAAAAGCACATCCAAGACAACGAACTACCGAGAAACCGAAGACCAGAGAGATGAGCAACGCAAGAAAAGAAGCACAAGGCAGAATACAGATACGCCAACAACAACACAACAAGACGCGACCAGCGAACAAAGGTCCAAGCAGCGGATGGAACACGGACAGGCCACGACACGATGGAACAAGGCTGCCCGCAAACCAAAGGGAAAAAAAACAAAAATTCTCCGAACCCGAGAGGGGGAAAGCGGAGATCCCCAAAGGAAGAAGGAGCGAGAAAGCCGAAGAGGAGGCAATCCCAGACGTGAGAAAGACAGACCACACCGCGGCAGGCACGACAACATAGAACCGGGCGAGCAGCGAAAAATGGGGAAGGAGTGGGGGCGGAAACAGACAAGAAAGACCACTACAGGGAACGAACCAAGCACACCCCGAGACGACACGTCCACTCAAGGCCGGAAACAGACGACGCGCGGCACAGCGCCGGGAGGAACCGGAACGGGTGGACGAGGCGCCCCCGAACGGTAGCAACGGCGCGCGCAACCCCCCAAGCACCGGGGCCCCGCAGAGAGGGCGCTCCGTTAACGACGGGCCGAACGGGCGGGGGCCGCCCCCCGACCCAGGAATCGGAGGGGGGGAAAAACGCCCCCCCGGGGCGCCCAGCGGCGACAAGAGCAACCCACGAAGTAGCCGGGCGAAGACAACAGCGGACAACACCAAGCCACAACAACACATGAAATGACACAAGAACACAGCGAAGAAAATCACAAGAACAATCGAAATCAGAATCACAGAGACGAAAGCAACGAGACCCAGAGAGACGAGGAACATGAGAGAGAGAGACAAACAGGATCACCAACCAAAAGAAAGAACAAACAGAGGAAACAACGAATAGAGCACGAAGACAAAAAGATACAGAAGGCCCCCCGCTCCGCGACAGAGACCGCCCCCCACAGATAAAGCCAAGGTGTAGAAGGCGGATTGGTACGGGGACTACAAGAGGAGACCCGAAACCAAAAGAAAGAAATCACAAAAGAGAGAGCCAAAAACAAAGAGAGGAGACGACACCCGAGGCCCCGGGAGACCAAAACTACCAACGATAAGGAGCAGGAGAGAGAGCAAGAGGAGGGGGAACAGACGCGCGAAGAGGCGGCCACCCAACACACAAAACACAAAAACAGAACAAACAAAACCAATAAGAATCTAAACTAATTAGCTAACGAAGACAAGAAATGAAAAACAGAACTACAACCGACCAACAAAAAAAAAAAACCGACGAGCAAAAAACAAGAAACAAAGAAAAAACACGAACAAAACAGCAAAAATGCAACCCGACGACCTCAACAGCAGCACAGACGCCACTAGACACGCACACGCAAGAACCCGACCAGGAACTAACCAAACAGACAAAAGACCCCCCCAGAAGAAAGAACGAGAAGAAGAGAAGAGAAGCGAAGACGAGAGAGGAGAAGACCAGACCAGAAGAGAGAGCAACCAAGAGCCCACACCAACAAGAGAGAAGAAGACAGACGCACAATGAACGCACTCGAATTACGCCAGAGAAGAAGACGACCGCAAACCCGATAAGAGCGAATTACAACAGAAATCTAACGACGATACCGACGACCACAGAAAAAGAGACGAGAGACGAAAAGTAAGACCAGACGAGACATCACCTGAAATGCGAAAGCACGCAATCCCCGAGACGACAATTCCACACGCGAACACAACAGACAGAGAAGAGATAGAACACAACTCACTACGAAGAAACAGCACAAGAAGCGAGAACACCACAGAGGAGAGACCCCGCCAGACGACGAAGACTAGACCGGGCGTCAAGGACAAAAAGGCAAAGCGCAAGACGGACGAACGTACGGAATAGGAAAGACCGGACCAGTAGGGAGCCGGGGCGGCGGAAGGGCACAGGGGCGGCCACGGGCACACACAACACCGAAGGCTAAACTAAAGAAGAGACTTCAGAGAGCAAAAACAATGTTTGGCGAGCAAGAATCCGAACAGCACTGAAAAAACGAGGAAAAAACCAAAGAAAATCATGATAAGTTCTCCGGCACGAGCAGAAAGATCAGGCAAGAGCCAGAGGCCACACAAAAAGAAGACCAACAACCAGAGACAACGCGGGCAGCACAAAAGAGAACCAACAACAAGGGCGCCGGGGGTCACGTATGAAGAGAAAGCATACCAGCGAAAGGCGCGGGACAAGGGCAAAGAAGCAGCGACAAACGAGCACACCGACGAACTATATACCACTATCACGAAGTACATCAACACGTCCCACGCGCACAACACCAACAGCACACATCGGCAAATAGAAGACACAAGGAGAAGACTAGAAGACAATCACACCACCGACAGAGCACCACAACAGACGAACAGAACAGAAACGAACAGAAAAGACGGCAAGCAATCCCCTCCTAACAGATACTCACCACGAACGCAGAGAAAGAAACCAGACCCAAGAAGAAAATACGCCGACCACACGAAAGAAATGCGACACAAGAGAAGCGAGTGTGTATGTAAGAGCAAAAACACCGAGAAGGCGACAAGGAGAGAAAACCAAAAACGGAAAAAAGCGAGAGGGCCACAAAGATGGGGGCCGCGAAGGGGGAAGGGAAAGAGCAGAAAACGAAGAACCCTCGATCACACCACCCGAAAGACAGCAGAAAGAAACGGCGGAAGAGAAGCGACCACCACCTGCTAACAAACGACGATACCTCAAGCAAACCGAAGACCGAACCAAGACAGCACACAACGAAGAATGCGAAGACCATAATCGACGACTGAGAACAACCACAGAGAGCACAACCACGACCCTACAACCAGCGAAAGAGAGAGACGAAGACAAAGAACCATCAGAAGCAAGAAGAGACACAACGAGACGAAATAAGACCGACGAGCACAAGACCAAAAACAGCAGAAGCACGAAACAGAAACGCAAGAACAAACGAAACGGACAAACAGAGAAGATCACCACAACACAAACACAAACGAACAGACCTCAGAACCCCACAACCAAACCAATAACACCCAAGAAGAAGAACACGACCAGCACGAACCCGCGAAAGATACACAAAAGCAACGCATGAAAAAAACACACCACAGAAGACGAGACAACTAAAGAGAAGAGAGCACGAAGAGCAGAAGAACAAGATATAGATACTCCTAATGTACAAGACACCAGACAAAAGAAAGAACAAGAAAGAGACACAGAAAACCGCAGCAGAAATCAAGCACCACCGAGAAGACTAGAGTAAGACCGCCCGGAAGAGACGAAGAAGTAAGGAGGTGGGCCGTGAAAAAAAAGAGGAGCGTACCACGAGAGTAGCGACACCGAAAACAAAGCGGGAGAAGACGAGCACGGAGGGCGAGGAGGGCAAAGCGCCACACAAGGGCGTAACCAGGGAGGACACAATAAACGGGGGGTCGGGAACGAAAAGGACAACCGCAAGATGAAGCAGATCAGAAGCAGCAGTGAGAAAGAAGGCCCAGCGGGCGCGCGGCCCTACACCAGCGAGCGGGGACGGAACCGCCACGCGGCCCGCCGGACGGCGGAGGCACCAGGCCACAAAGATTCAGACACACAAACCAAAACGCAAAAACAAACCAAACCACCAGCAACCAACAACACACACGCGAGAGAACAAAAACAACACAAACGAGGAGGAAAACACCGGGACGCCCGACGCCGGCACAGACAGAGGGCGATAAGGGAGGGAACCACGGAGAGAGGCCAAACCGGTAACGGCTACCGGAGACGACAGAAGGCAGCGACCGGGGGGATAGACAGAGGGCCGACGGGAGGGAACAAGAACGGAGAGAAAGGACGACATCATGAGACCAACCGAATCATCAACACACCACAACAAAGACAGCGAAGCAGCAAACAGAAACGACACCCACGAACCGAAATACAACCCAGACCCTAATAGAGACCAGAAATAACGACAGACAAACAAACCGCCAGAGACGCAGAAAAAGAGACAACGCACAACCACAACTTATAAACACACAAAAACCAACCGACGCCACGAAGAGATCAACAGCACCCAGACGACGACGCACGCACGAACACTAGCACGAGAGAGACAGATACAGAACAAAAGGGAGAGAGAGAAAGAACAACACCGAAGAGAAACTGAACAGAGAGCTAAAATAACGAAAGAGTACCCGCAACCATCAAGAGACTCAAGAAGAAACGAATTACCGAGAGATATCAACCCACCCAACACCCAGAAGAAGAAAGACGAGAAAGAGACACCGACCACACGAGACCGACAACCCACGAAGAACAGACCCGCACGCACAGAGAAGAGAAACACAGACGCAACCAACCGCCAAACGACCGACCGCCCCACGCACCATCATCCGAAGGGCCATCAAGCAGACCTACGACACGCCGACCGACAGCACCCAGCAACGCAGACCGCGCTGACATCACCCACACAAGAGAGACACAGACCACAACCCAGAAACCACCCCCCCAGGAACACCCAATGACTACAGTAGAGACAAGAAGAGACAAGCACACAGAGAAACCATAAATCTTATCACTACCCGAACATCACGACCGAGAAGAGACACAACTATGTACACAGAAACAGAAACAATGACCATCCAACCAGACCAAACAACAGATACAGCAGACACCACAACAGCAAGAAACCCAGCCTACACCCATCAACCAACACTCCACCAAGCAAACCTCACACACCGAGAGAACCCGAACAAGCCACACAATCCAAGACGAAAACTTGAACTCAAACCTCTGAAAGAGAGACGGGGCCACAGCAAAGCGGGGAGCCCTGCAGGGACCCAAGGCGACAACACGGGAGACGGAAAGGCAAAGCAGGCAAACACCCGAGAAGTGAAACAGCACCGGAGCGCCAGAGCTGACGACGCAAAGCACAGCACACGACAGCGACAACAGAGAAGACGGACGCAGGCGGAAAGAAGGCAAAAAGGAAAACACACCACGACAAGGAAAAAAGAGGCCACAAGAAAAAAATGCAAGTGGTTCAACTAGAAAACAAGAAACCACCCCCACAATCCAATAAAACACAGACACAACATCAGAAAAGAAGAGGCGGCACACAACCGAGCACGAAGGCAAAAACGAGCGAAACAAAGACACAAAGACAATACCACAAAACAAAGAACTGAAAAAACGCAGAGAGCCAGCAAAAGCCGCACACAAAACGGAACCAGAGAACGGCCACACAGACAATGAGAAGAGACCAGAAAACAGACACAACAGAAAAACGAAAAAGTAATAAATCAGAACAGCGGAGAGGGAGTACAACACAAACACACAGAAGAGAAAACAAAAAGACCGGAAGACGGGACACACACGCCGGGCAAAAAGGGAGAAAGGAGAAAGCGAAACAAGACGGAACAAAAAAGAAATAATGCACAAGAGCAAAAAATCATAATAGAGAAAAGGCGAAAACGCCGAACAGACGACGCGCCACGACAACAGCGAGCAAGAAGCAGACAACGGGAGAGCCGGAGCACGAAACATAGAAGAAGATAGAAACAAACGACAAAAGAAAACTAACGCCAACAAAACACACGACACAGCCGAGCGCGGAAAATCCCGGACGGGACCAGGGAACACACGACACACGAAGACGCAGAAGCACAAGCCAGGAGAGGGCGCAGACACGGCGGAGCAGTGCACAACACGCAAGAGGAAAACGAGCACTGAAAAAAGAGCACCAAAAAAAAGGAAAAAAGGGACGACCGCGCGCCACGAGCGGCACCAAACCACCCCGAGAAGAAAAGGCAAAAAATGGAGCAAAAAGCAGGGGCCAAGCGAACGAGGGAAGAAAGAAGGAGAAAGAAACGGCCGCGGCGCGACCAAAAACCGAGGCAAAACAAACCGATAGGACACGGGCAACCGGGCCCAGCGACAACCGCAGAGAGCCCGGCGAATAAACGAAACACAAAAAGAAGGGAAAGGCGGGCAGCACGCGCCGACCACAGGCGCAGAGGCGCGGCGTCAGGCACGGAAGGAAGAGACACAAGGAGCGGGTAGACGCGCAGAGGCGGCGCACCGCAGAAGTTAAACAAACAACAGCGGAGGGGGAAGAAAAAGTATAAATAAAGGCGAGGGACCACACGAAAAAGGGCACAAGTTTAACAAAACACCGGGCAGCACAAACGGCCTAACAGAAACGACAAAACAACGCGGAGCGACGACAAGAGGAGAGACACAAAAAAAGAGAGAAAGGAGAAGGCGAGAGACCACCGGAGCAGAACGCACGCCGAGGACCACAAAAGCAGCACCTCGCAACCGGGGCGAGACACAAAAACAACACGACACAGTACCTATTAGAAAATACAATAACCCTCAATAAAAAAAACTCAAGGGAGAGAGGCACGAGGAAACAAGCCACAGGAAACGGCGCCAACCAATCGGAAGCACAACAGGACATTACACAAACAAGACATATCGGAAAGCCAGCAGACCCACAACGACGAAAACAGCAAAGCAGAACCAACCAGACCAACGAGCTGGAGCAGAAGAAGAGAGCAAAGAGCATACAACCAGAAGAGAAAAAGCCAGCGTAACCTACAAACCAAACGTCGCAACAAACAAGACGGCACACACCCACACAGGACCACAGGGCGGAGAAACAAAAGGACGTGGCACAACCACACACTTGCCGAAAACGGGCCAACGGGAGGAAAGCCCTAAACACAAACCAAACCTACACGGAAGCACAAGAAGCAAGGAAGCGACACAAACAAAACACAAACAAGGACAGACCCAAAAGCACAGGAGAGGCGAGGAGACGGGAGAGCGCGAAGGGCCTAAGGAACGCCCAACCAGCCGAAGGATGAACAAAGGAAGAAAAAAGATATACAATAAAGAAGCACGCGACGAAAGGGGCGCCGCACTAGCACCCACCACACAACAGCAAAAACGCCGAAAAGAGTCGCAAAGAGAAGGGGAATCACGGGGAAGAAAAAGGGGAACACACGACGAACGAAAAAAAAACAACCGACGGAAAGAAACCGAAGGGGCAAAGGGAGGGTAAGCCGCGACCAAAGCTGACACGAACCCGTCCGCACCCAAAAGAGAGGAGGGCACACAGACCAACGAAGAGACCAACACAAAGACCCACGAGTGAACGGGGGACCAGAGGGAGAGAGCACCAAATACCACCCGCAGCAAGGGCGCCAGACCAAAGGAGCCGACAGCAGCCTCAGGCAAGGAAAGCGCCAAGAAACGGTATTATGGGCCGTAAAACAAACAGCGAAAAGCGCAGAAAAGACAACAGAACTCAAGAGAGAGGCAAAAACCAGCGAACACCAAGGGGGAAAATAGAACGGCAACCGAGAACCACCACGGCGACCGAGAAAAAAAAACAAGAGCTATGACCGAGGGAAACAGGAAGAAAGGCGGGACAAAAGGAGCACGCGACGAGCGGCAGGCACACAAAAACCACCATAAAGGAACCAGAGATCAACAAAGGGAGCGAACAAAGGATCAAGGACACACAATGGACGAGCCACACGAGGGGGGCAAGACCAAGGAAAAACGGGTAAACAAACCCGAACGAGCTAGAAAAAAGGAGCAGGGCCTAAACCGCACAAAGAGCCCCAACCCACACCCACCACCAACACACCAAAACACACCCCCTATAACGCCCACACCTCAACCAAACACCCACACCATAAAACAAACCAACACCCACAACACCCCACCACAACATCACACCTCAACCACAACAACACAACATCAAAAAACCACCAACACACATAAAAAACCCTACACACACACACACAACCCACACCCCCAACCACCCACCACAACAATCAACAACAAAACACACACCACAATCACCTACTAACAATAGTATAATCCTCCACCACCCAACACAACCAACCACTCCACACCCAGCCAACCCAATCACAACCTCAAGCTCAACACTAACACCATCTTCTAACATCACAAAACTCGCCTAATTCAAAACAAAACATCATACACACCAAACGCCTCACCAAAACATCAAAAACCAGACAATAGCCAGACTACCGTATAACCCAACACATCATAACATAAAACAAAATTCCCAAACCAACACAGAACCCGAACAACAATACAACAACATACCACTTTTTCCACCCTCCTATCATGCGCCTAAAAACAACACTCCAAAACTTCTCCATCTTTTCCCAATCCCAAACTACTAAATCTTTTCTCATACATTACTCTACATACTTTATACTCACTTCATTATACACTCACTCAACACATAACACGATAATTACCATCTATTCATTTTGTTTTTTCAATCTACCATTCCCTGTTAAATATCGATCATTCTCCACTACTCAATACAAACCATGCCAACTCGATGCAAAAGCACATAAAAATATTCACTTAACAAAAACACACAACCAACTACACCCAAAAAACAAAAAACACACAAAAGAAAACCAAAACAAAACAACAAACCCAACAAAACACCCCAACCAAAACAGAAAATTTAACACAAAATAACAAAAAACAGAAACACAAGAACACAAAAACACAACAACAAACTAAACAAAAAAACCAACCACACACTACCAAACAAAAACAACAAAACACCAAACATCTAATCTCGAAGAACCCCAAAACAAAATACAAAAAAAAAAACAAATATACAAACAACAAACAAACCAACACCCACCACAATATACAAACAAAATATCTACCAACCAAAACAACAAACACACCACACAAACACACACACAAACACACACACAAAAACATAAAAAAATTTTTCTCTTTCGAGATCTTCAAAAATCAAAAGAATTCTCAAGAATGCACCCCACACACAACAATAACAAAAACACAAAACACACCTGCAACAAACACACGCAAACCCCAAACCACACCCCACACAACATACACCTAAAAAAAAACACACACACACACACAAACAACAAACACACCCAAAACACCCACAAAAACAACCCAATCCCAAACCACCACCACACACAAAACACAAAACAACACAACAAACAAACATCACACACACACACCAAAACAACAACCCCCACACCCACACCCACACCACCCACAACCCCCAAATCGCACCCCCACCCAACAAACACACCAATCACCACCCACAACCACCCCAACACACCCCCAACCCACACCACCCCCCACAAATCAACCAAAACACCACCCCACACACACATACACAACAACAACCACCAACCACCAAAACAAAAACAACCAAAACACCACCAAACCACCACACAACCTAACACAAAACCACACCAAAAACCGAACTTCCCAACACCACTAACCCACACCCCCAACACCAACAAAACCCAAAAACCACAAACCCCACCACACACCACACCAACCCCACCACCCAAAAACCACCAACCACCCCAAACCAGAAACACCCACCAAACAATCAACCACACCCAAACCCAAAAAAACACAAACAAACGAACACACACACAAACAACCCAACAAACCACACAACAACACAAACACGAACACCAAACACACCCACCAAAGACCACCCACAAAACACCATCCCACACAAAACCACAACAACACAACCACCCCAAAAAAAACAACAAAACCCACCACACCACCACCGCTATTTATCTTATAAAGTTTAGTCTATATAAATTTGTATGAAAACCTTGCATTTCAAGCTTATTATATAATTTAATTATTTAAAACTTTACTAAAAAGGTTGGTCCCAAGCTCCTTATTAAAAAAATGAAAAGAAAAAATGCTACGCAGGGAAATTAGGGCCTTTAATGATGATGTATTTAGATCTATATATGTTAATGAAAAAAAAAACTCAACACAACAGGATAACTATACCAGAAACACCATAATCACCGCACCAGACTCTCCATACCGGACAATAGACGAAATAAAAACACAATTCTCAAGAGGGAGTTGGTTAAAAACAGTTTCTTTCACTTCTCAAATGAAAATTTGTGCATTATTTGAAGTGTATGAATAAAAAAGCTTATATCTAAAAATATGGTTTTTCCGATACTAATATTAGGAAGAGAATAAAAATTGAAAGGGAAGGTCAATTTATTCTTCCGAAAGGAAAAAAAAAATCATCTCAGAGGGGTATGTGGAAAAACAGTTTTTCACCTTCAAATAAACCTTCTGGTAAAGTTTATTTCAAAGTGTTAAAAAAAACTACAAGACATTCAAAAAAAAGAAGGAGAAATTTTGGGCATAAGGGGGTGTGCGACCAGAGATATTTCACCTTCAAATAAGCCTTTTGGGTAAAGCCTATTTCAAAGTGT
Source organism: Trachelipus rathkii (assembly GCA_015478945.1). Classification (NCBI taxonomy): domain Eukaryota; kingdom Metazoa; phylum Arthropoda; class Malacostraca; order Isopoda; family Trachelipodidae; genus Trachelipus; species Trachelipus rathkii. The sequence goes on along the minus strand of JABUQX010003986.1, from coordinate 40,136 downwards.
AAAGCAATCAAAAATAAATAAAACAATTTTCACTGGATGGGAAAGTATTTTAAGTAAATCATTATCGTCTAAACAAGTTTAATTTGTGGCTCCTATGATCTTAGGCTATCTAATGGCTTAAAAAAAAATAGAACAAGCTATCAAAAATTTCTTAAGCTCTCATCAACACCAATCCGGGCTACTTGTCTTTCCTATTTCACTTGGTCCTTTTTAAATTTTTCAGAGATTTTCTTTTTTTTTTCACCTATCACAAACTTTACCAGTTCTCTGATTCTCCTTTCTCATTATTATTATTATTATTATTATTATTATTATTATTATTATTATTATTATTATTATTATTATTATTATTATTATTATTATTATTATTATTATTATTATTATTATTATTATTATTATTTTTCATCCTTTTCAGTATCATCCCCATTATCCATTACTACCCATATACGGTACTTTTGGTGCGGGGGCAGTAGTTTTATGGATTCAAGAAGAGCAAGGAAGAAAAAAAACTTATTTGATTTAAATAGCATTATTATTTTTAAAAGCAAGGGACGTTAGGTTTTGGATAGAAATTATAATTACTTTTAAAAATGGGACTAGGAATAAATATTATTGCAAGAAAAAAATAAGAATAATTAACTGGTAAAACAAGATAGGGCCTTTTTTCGTCTACTTTTTAAAGCGTTATATAATAAATATATTAAAAAGATAAGGGATATAATATACGCTGTGAGAACTAGCATATTGACAAAATTATCTAAAAATATACGTAGATATGTTCACAGATAAAGAGATTATAGTTGACTGGAGAAACATAGAAAGAAAAAGAAAAGAGGAAGCAAACCCATATAGCATAACTCAAGCATGTCATTTAAAGTCGAAGCCGAGCTCTGGGTAGAGTAATTGGCTTTCAAGTGTCTAGGCAGCTCTTAGCCTTAAAACCTTATGAATCCACTGATGTTTAGGCGTAGCTCTTCACAGATAAAAAATCCTAAATCGTATTTGCCTTTCAAAATGTAGTATGTAATAAAAATATAAATGAAAAAAAAGATGAGAAGGCGTTACCAAGAAATCACTGTTTGAGCACAAGCTAAGAACACACCGGCTAGGGTCATTTGCGAAAGTAAAATGATTTATTCCTCGGGTGTGAGACAGAGCCTGAGGTGAGGTAGGAGAGGATATGGAGGTATATCAACGTGTCCAGAAGGGGCGGGATGAAGGAGGAGGTTTATATTCGTGTCTTGGAAGATAGCGCAAAGATGCAATATTACGCTTCTTCCATAAAAAAAACTAAAGAAATGGCAATTTCTTTTGAACTTTTCGGTTGATGTAAACGGCTTGTCCAGATGGGTGACTATAAATGACACATCCCATTAAATAGAGACTTGCTTAGAGATTATAAAGATCTTTGATCATAATAACAGAAGAGAGTTAGAATTACATTCCAGTTGTATATTAATCAGATGATAAAAATTCGTTTAGCTGGTAACTTTAAGGCATCAAAGAGATTTTAAAAGGATAGATGGGGTATGTGAGGAGAGTTAGTCGCTCAGATCTATTCTCTAGAGCGAATGAGAACATGATTTAAGAAATAGGATTGGTATATTGATCAAGCGTGGGTCCGAGGAGAGGGGGGAGTGGTGAGGATTGTTTGGTCGTCCAAGGTGTATGGGGGGAGAGGGGTTTGAGGGAGATCGCGTGATGCTAGTGACAGTCGCGTGACGCAAACTGATGTAGAAATAAAATAATAAAAAGTTTGATTAAAATAAAAAGCACTCTCACGTTCATATTTATTTTATAATAATACTCATAGTTGAGGCCAATAATGTGAACCTAATTAAGTGAGTAAATGTGAGACCTAAATAAGTGAGTTATTATATTGGTATATTATATATATATATATATATCTAGGAAAATACAGTTATTATGGTAGTTATTAAAAAGGTCCAAAAAATACAAAAGGTATCTACACCTGACCAATAAAACAAATTTTTATTACTCACTCACGTATCCATAGGTCACTACAACAATAATAACCATCTATATCTTATATATTTTTTAATAAATTGGGTAAAGAAAAGAAACAACACAAAAGATTATGCTAAGAAAGCCGGCACTACTCCTATTTTAAAAATTCCTATACAAAAATCTTTGTTTCAGGTACTGGTAAACAATATAAATGGTAGTATTATCTAATAGGTGGGTATCTATAGGTCGGTCGATATACTATATAGTGATATATAGTAGTGTAGGGTATATATTATTATCGTATTGGATATTATAGTTAGTTTTTCAGTGGTTGTGGATGTAGATTTTTTTCTATATTTATTATCCGTATATTCGTGATAATAGTTGTAGTATATTATGGTATATTGGGCTACTTTTCAGGTACTATAGTGACTTATGAGTCCCCCCTACCTCCTCGGTAGAATAATCCCATTATCATACCCTTATACTATTAATTTGAGTAGATTGTCACTATTAGTTAAGTATTTATGCTAGTATATTCGCTTGACAGGCCTGTACGTTTCACACGCTTTGCTAGCCCTATTAGCCGACTTATCTCATTGTTAGATGTTACTACTTATTTCCAAAATTATAATATATTGAGAATTACTAACTAACTATCTTGACCTAAGATTTTCTAAAGCAAGGTATAAAGGTAGTAATACTATAACCTTAATGAATACTTTTATACCTTCTAAGTTATGATATATAAGGGTATATCAAAAATATATATATACTAGCATATAATATTTGAAGCAAAAATTGAGTATATAAATACCGTTATTATACACCACCGTTTCTTCATAATTGCATAGATGAATACCTAATTCGGGCTATCAGCCACAAATTGAGTAAATTGGGGTATTGCGGATTCACATTCCTCATCTCAGTAGTAGTAATGTGAACGCCCTTGACGTATGTCCGATTGATGCACTCGGTACAATCGGTGCTATGTATCAGTATTGTAAGATAATCGTCCACTACCGTAAATCCAAAGCCACATCGCACCTATATAGCGCATATTCATCTACTCACTCTCGAGTACATTAGCAAATATATTAATAATAAACTCAAAACTATCAGTAATTAATTTATCAACCAAATAACTTAAATAGAATGAATACTACCAGTAGAAGTTAGATAGAAAGAGGTACAAACAAATAAAATAACTAAATAATTTCAAACTAAGAATAAATAATCATATATAAATATAATTATTTAAAAATTATATTAGAAAAAATAGAAAATTAAATGAGTAAATTAAAAACTCCCACCAAAAAAGACAAATTAAATTAAATTAATATTAACAACTGATTACCTAAAAAAAGTTGTAATTACGTTCGATACACATGCATACACACAGAACACACATAGTGAAGCGAAAACACGCTAAGCTTTTTCAATTATATCAGCTTTATTTGAGTGATATTATTCTGGTCAATATATAGAATTTATCGCTTCGAAGGTGCGTAAATTACCCCTTGTTAATTACTTATAAGTAATACTAATTCAAATATACATTCCAGGTAAAGCCTTACTACCAATAACTGGTGATATATTAATTTGATGTTATATATAAATATCATTTTAGATATATAAATTCTTATAAATTTATAACCTATTTTATAAATTATTATTGTTATTATTAGAACTTTAGTTCTTATTGGGGATATTTTTGTCCACATTATACTCACTTACCCTATATATTCTAGTTTTACATATTAATGAGGACACTTTCTAATCATTATATATTACCCTTATATTAATGATGCTTTCTGTCAATATGATTTCTTTTCCCATAGTATTTTCCTCAGTATATATATATTCTATAATAGCTTATTTTAGTTCCTATCCCCCGCCGCAACCCTACTATCATCTAAGGATGAAGTTGAGTGTAATAGATATAATTTGAAGTTATTGACGGCCTATAGATTAGTTCAATGAGTGATGTATATTATATCTGATCAGGATATTAACTTAACGAAATGGATGTTTTTTATACTACAAGTAGTGACTAACAGGATTATAAAGTCTCTCATCTCTGTCTTCCGTATGCCTTTCGCAATGTCTCCTTCTAGATAAGACCGAGTGCCACCACTACGAGTGCTTGCGAGATCCTGCATAAAACTCCGCACCGCACCGCACCTGCACCGCACCGCACCGCATCACGATTCCTCTCATCGCTACTTGCGCGCTCCTTCTATCCGCAAATTTCTTAAAATTATGCCTACGCCAACGTTCCCTCCTAGCAACTGGGTTAGGCCCAGTTATTATGAGTATATCTCCTCCTTGCACCAACAATATATACGGAAGGAAGAGAACGTAAGGACCTACGTGCGTAACTCGACGAGGTTACGGTGTACACGTAGCACTACCCCGAGGAGGGTCGTCTTGGCCCCACCTAAAAATAGATATGTATGACTGGAAACGCATGAAACCTTTTGATATTACCATATAGCTCTGCTTCCCACTTCTGTAACTTCATCCAAAGTAAATTATTTTTGGATCATTCTAGATGCCCATCTTAAAAATATATAACTGTCCATCATATTTAGAAATAGCTCATCACTAGTAGCTAAATGAGTGAGCAATACCACACCTCATGACTTTATAGGTCTGTTAGTTGTGCCATTGTGCTTGATCAAAATATATCATCTTAAAATTCTAAATGAGTGCCATCTATATACCACGGATCTATGATCAAACGTCGGTGATCACTGATACAGGCTTAAGCTATATACAACACTTTGATGTCCGTTCTTACGGTTACAGTCCTCGCCTTAGCCATATACCGCTCGGATGCTACCCGCACAGATGTACATTGGTATGCCTGGGGGCTGTGCTGTATCCTATATACTCTGTAAATTTATTATTAGTTTATATTGCATATGTAAGTGATGAAGAATTAAACTTCTCCCGGGTATGCACACTGTCTTATAATTAGTATTCCTCTTTATAGGTTGTAATTTGCCTCATAGTAATATAATGACACCTACCCATAGTATTGGTGGATTGGTATCGATTGTAGCCCATATACCTGAAATATGAGCATATAATAGAGATATGAAACATCTTTGAGGTAAATATATTATAACTCATACTCTACTTGCCAATTAAAGGTTAAATCTTCCTCGGTATATGTGCAGTCATTTAAGGTAACATAACGCACGGCCCGTATTGATGGGATTAGTTATTTTGTGCCCCTAAATATTCCTTTGAAAAGATATGAAGTAGAGTGATGAAACTCTAGGATGTACAGTACTTTCTAGAGATAGTAAGACGATAACTTCTTGACAGAACTTCAGGAGGAGGAGAGATTGATTACACGAAGTTGAATGTGGTCGCTATCGTGCATATTGTTATTGGGGCTGAGCCTCTAAAATATTCTTGGAAATGATCATTAGAAAGTTAATTTGAGAGATAAACATACAGAGAATGAAGGATTAATAGAGAATAGGATCTGGAGGATAAGGAGTGCAAGGGTGTTATGAGCTTGACTCTATGGTCTTTATTTTTGAAATATTAATTATTTTTAAATTTTATTATTCTATTTCTTTTTAAAAATTATTTATTTTATTTAAAATTTGTATTTATTTATTTTTTTGCTTTTATTTGTTTTAAAACAAATTGTTTTTATAAAATTGTAATATGCTTTTATGTTTCTTAACGCTTAAAAACTGTATCATTTTACGTGACACCCTAAAGCGAGATAAATCATGTGAAGTCAGTAGAGATTCAATGACCACAATACCCTACCAATAATCCCCACCCCCACTCGTGATTCTAACTGATTCTATTGACTATTTGAGTCTACTAGATCTAATTGGATTCATGTATAATTGTGGTAATAACATAACACAAAACTTTTTGGTATGCTTTATAATGCTTGAGATAATTTTACATACACTTTATAAGGATCAGTAAAATCAGTTAAGTCATAACTAGGCACAAAGCCTATACCCGTAGAATCCCACCTAGCCCTTAATGATATATTGATCTATTGATCATGATTCTAGTGTTATTTTGTATAACATAACACAGAAACATTTATTCTTTTATTATGTTATATAAGTCTAAAATAGAGGATGTACAATGGATTTATCAGTAAACGCCGTAAAGAGCTGGTAGAAATCATGTAAATCAAAACTATGCCCAACGTACCCTCCAGATCCCGTAACTCCAACCGACTGGAGTATTCTATTTATCTATTGATCTATTGATTCAAGTCATATTTTGTTTGAACTAAAAAGCAAAGCTATTATAGTATAGAGATTTATGTTACTACATTTTTATCATTTTCAGTGTTAGTAACGTAAATGAATAACGTTATTTAGAACAACCACTTAATCAAGTAAGATCAAAAGTAAATCTAGCTAAACTATGATATCAATGATCAAATCTTATCGATTTACCACTCCGATAGCCATCCTCACCCACAGATTTCTAATAAAAGAAAATCTATATATCCGACCTCAGTCCAATTTGTTTATGTAAGTAAGAACCTAAGCAAAACTATTATGATTGGTACAATCTTTTGTTTATTTACTTCAAACTCTCTTGTGCATTACGTTACCTATAAAATAAATTTTTTTTTGTATCCTATGTTTTCCGTAATTCAACGTGAGAAAATACCCAATTAATTGAATAATCGAATTTTTTATATTGTACCAATATTGTCCTTAAATGCGGTCCAGTCTGAAGGTCAAAATACACGTCAAAATCCGAATAAAATACTATACTAAACCCCCCGCAGCCCCCAAAGACCCAGCCTGAAGTGAGATCTGAGATTTGATAATTGATTCTACTGATTCTATTGATTCAAGTGATACTTTTGATAACATAGACACGATACGCAGATTAGAAATAAACTTTTGTTTTATTGACTGATAAATATTTTGTGTGATTCACAAAAGTTTTTAGCGTTTCAGAGAGAAATGTTAAGATATAACGTAAAAAATTTACGTTTTATTAATACGCTCTAAAGCAGATAAAGACAATAAATCAGTAAAAAACCGACCCCACGCAACTCTCCACCCCACCCTCTCCACCCACAGCCCAAAACTGAGTATACTATTGATCTATTAATATCAAGTTCACATTTTGAGGTATCATTTTTTGGATAAACATTTAAAAAACAGTTTCTTACCGAAAAAATACCTCGTGAGCGAACTAGGATCAACGATATATAAAATGTACGAATGAACTATAAGTAATTATCTTAACATAATATATTTTAAAGCTACCAGTAGCAGTCAACATGTATGAACGAATGAAGAAAGTAATAAAATGATACGAAACAACAGAGAGACCGAGTGAATTACAACCCAACCCGAATAAATGGCTAGAAGAAGAGAGTAGAAAGATTGAAGTTTGAAGGCTGTTAAAGCTTTCAACCAAAGTTTTAATAACTTTAGTACTCAAAATTAGTCGTGAACTCTCAGAAAAAAAATGAAGAACGAAAGCAATCAGTTGCATCAGCAAATCTCTTTCATTCCTCAGAGAGCCACAACATATAAATTATCGCGGGTAATTATTTTAACATTAAATACAGATTTATTAAATATTTACAATAATTTATATCATAGCTCTCTATGTTCAATTATATATATCACATCCGTGCGCGTAAGATATATGCTAGTAGTATTTTAATTTCGTTATCTGTTACATTTAATTCTTATATAAGATATCATGCTATATGATTATATTTTAAGAGGGTAAACAATAATGACACATGCATATTTGATTGGCTATTGTTATCCCTTTAACCGCTTAACACTCCCTTCGTAGGTATCACTAACCCGAGATGGCAATGACACTATGTATGGCAGAATGAGATATAATTTATTATATATATATATATATAATATATATTAATATATTATATTAATATATACTAAATTATTATACTGTATATTAGTTACTGTCATATAACTTAATATCACAAGGAATAATCACTGAGTTGCATATAGGAAGTTGTAGTAAATGAATTGGTAACGTTTGAAGACACTTCATTGACAATATGAACTAATAATAATATGTTTAGTGAATTCTCTCCCCAGAATCAGTAGTGAGATAGAGAGTGTATGAAGGTCACTAAAGGTGCAGCCAAGGTCTCGCTTTATTGTAGTTTCGGAGAGATTGCGGTACTGACTTAGTCACAACACACACTTGTGTCTTGACTGTAGCGACAGGCGAGTGGGTATAGTTATGGTGTGTGGTTCTGTGTATCTAATATACTATATTCTTAATTAACCCTACTCTTCTGGCACGATGAGATAATAATGTAATAGCTGACTACGATCTTGTCATGCTACTTCTGATGATGGTAGGTTATGAGCGATATAGTCTCATTGATGATATACTATATGACTTTTGTCTCAATATCTACTGTACCGGCTTGAGTGAAGCTACTGTTTGCATCGGGAGAGAGTTTACGTGTATTATAGTAGTGTTTGCATTTGTCGAGGATACCTCAGGTATCTAGGATATGTCCTATATTATAAATGTTCGATTGGTTTATGGAAGTACCGTATGAGGACATATGCTTAGGTCTACTTCAACGAGTCCGCTAATTTGGAACCGTTACCTATTAGGAGAGTGTACTCACGATTCAACATTTAGAAACTTGTGTTAGGCTTATGTCATTTATAGTCATATGCAGTAGGATGAAGATGAATCACCGGAAATATTATATATAGTTTATTGTTAGGTAGAGTGCTATACTCATTGCGCAGCGAATTGCATTCTGATGGTTGATTGGCAAGAGTTTGGTGAGGACGAATGATCTTGCTGAACAGCGCCGTAAGCGCTATGAGCTGCTGAACCAACTCACTATTCAATAAGGGAGTACGATTGCATCTGTCCGTGTACTGTCCCCTCACACATCGAAAAAGACAGTGCTTCGCAGCCGGTGCCCATAATCCTCAAACTTTGCACCGCATCTACACCTGTATGCCTCACAACACCTGGAGTGAGTCACTTGAGCCCCGCCTGACAACATATCCTTTCCATTGCTCTATCACCTAGAGCCCTCCGCACAACTTCCGTTCCGCAAAGTGTCCTCCGCGCTTGCCCACGGACTCGCTCATACATGCTTCAATCCTGATTATCTTATGCCAGGTATCCTAGACAACATCCCTTCCGACTCTGTAAGTCTTGCCGAACATATTTCGCTGTCGTTCATTTTGCTCTTATCGTATTACTCAACTCCGACCTTCTAAAAGATGTATCTCACCATCGATCTCTCTATCTGAAATGTCTGTCATCTTCTTGTGCAAAGACACCATCATAATTCTATTTGGCTGTCTCGTCTAAACTCACGCTGGTTGTGAGATGTTTTCAGTTTCTCTTACCAACTGTTTTATTTTTGTTTTTCCTTTTCTGGTTTCCTTCTACAGTGTAGTCAGTTCCCCGGCCACACGGCATGCACGGCGAGTGACGTATTTGTCCTAATTTCCTCGGAGCGGGTCAGTGGGTGTTTTCACCGCCTCAGAAGTTTCCCAGATTCGATAGTAAAAGTGCGAGATCTTAGCTCGTGTATGAGCACAGACGCAGGTCTTGAAGGTGAGGAGAGTAAATTCAGTAGGAAAACAGGAAATCTCGCAAGATGCCGACAGTATGTGTCACTTGTGTACACTATCACACATGGTAATAGCAACTCTTAGAAGCAATAAAGTAACACGATCTACAGCTCATACACCAACAACTAGACCTGGGTTTAGCTCAGACTCCCCTACGTCTGAACCTACTCGCTCAACAAAATACCACTCTGTGCCACACTCTAGGCTCATCATTTGTATGTGTACAGTGTTATTTTATTAGGTACACTGAGTTTAGAGAACCAGCCCAAGGCATACATCATGTCTAGTTTGACATTCTTATAATTCTACTGAACGTTGCAGACCCATAATCTCTCTCTCTCATTCACGCATATCGTCAGAATCCTTCTCTGACGCATTGCAGATAGTAGGTTTATTCCTGCAATACTGACTGCATCTCTTCCATCACCTGTGTGACTCTCATTCTTCACACTCCCAGATGTGTGTCATCCGTCGAGTTGTGAGCCGTTAGTCGTCGGGTCCATGTATACTCATTCTTCTTCACTCATAACTACCCACCTCTTCCAGGTTAGTACTCAGTGGGTTTAATGTTTTCCTAGAATTTATGCTCCAGGGACGGCTCATTACTGCAGACAATTCCTTGGAGGGTAGTGTTTACATTAACCTAACTGATTGATATCGTTTGTGGTTTATGTGGTAGTTTCATTTAGGGATTAGGTGAGCCCGTCCTCATTTACTGCCAGGTGATATTTACCTTTAGTTGTGTTTGCCTATTTTTTGACGTATAATATAAGTATATATATATATAATTAGGTAATTATATAAATAATTATATATATATATTATATTATATAATATATATTATATATATAATATATATAGTTATGATATATATATAATATTTAATATTATACTTGATATAATATTATTATATTAATATAAATATATATTTTATAATTAATTATATATTATCATTATAATATAATATATATATTAATATAATAATTATATTATATATTAATATTATATTATATATATTTATTCATATATAATTAATTATTATAATTAATTATATATATAAATATATATATATATATATTATATACATATTAATATTATAGATATTATATGTCAGAAAGCGTAATGTGGTTATTTTAATATTGAACTTACTATAGGTATATAATATTTCCTTTGGGTTATCTATTATATATAAATCAGTATATATATTACTAATTTTTACTTCCAATAATTTTTAAATCATTTTTTAAAATGATTTTCCATTTTTTATACTAATTTAATTTTTTATTTTTTTTTAAGTAGGACAGTATTATCAAGATAAGAGGGAAACAAGATATTTAGCTAAGTTACAGAAAAAATTAATTTACATATTAAAAAATAGAGACTTATTTTAAAAATATAAAAAAGGTATTTTAATAACGTTGTTTATATATAATTATATTTATATAATAATTAAATATATTTATTAATAACGTAACTAAACTAACCCGCTACATTTCGATATTATATATAACAATTTGAGGCTGAATTTATAAAATTTATTTAGATTTGTATATAATGTAATATACACTAATATACACTAACGATTTCATTTTCTTGCTTTAAATTCATTTTAATAGAATATCTAATAATAATGGTATTTTTATATATAAAAATATTTATTAATTGAAATAAACACTTATATTTTGTTTTTAAATTATACATGAAATAAAATATAGTTATTTTCATTTATAATATTTCAAGTTCTAAAAATCTTAAATTCCAAAGCAATTTATTATCACTAGGAAATACGAAAGGTGAATATCTATATAGAATATAAAATTTTATTTGATATATATAAATGCTTTAACTCAATTAGCAAATATATAATAGCTCCATCAATTTAAATTATCATTATTATGTTCAAATCTTAATTAATAATATATATATTTGTATATTCATCTATATTGATATATAATATATATACTGAGGATATTATAATATTATATAATTATTATATAATATAATAGTACTATGATATAGCAATTCAGTGTAAAAACTGTTTTTAATTATGAAGTGATATTTAATATTATATGAGATATGTTTATTTATAATTCCCAAGTAAATTATAAGTAGATAAATATATATTTATATATAATATAAGATGAGAGAGTAGATAAGTAAGTGATACAGAATACAGTATAGAAAGACTGAATAGATAGTAGAATAGAGAGAGAGAGATAGATGAGAGTATATTATATATATTATATATAATGAGAGAATGAGAGAGAAATGATAAAGCAGTATGAAGTGCATATACCGAGTTAGTCACATATTCACTCGAATGAACTTGAATATTTTATATTATATAATATTATACTATAATTATGTATATATTAATTTATATATAATTTATATATATATATATATTATATTAATATATAATTCATATATAATAATATTATATATATATATATATAATAATATAATAATATATATATATATAATATATATATATAATATATCATATATATAATTATAAAGTTATATATTATTATATATAGTATAATATATATTATATTGTATATTTTTATAATATATAAATATAATACTATTATATATATAGGTATAATATATATATATTATATATAATTTAATTATATAATATAATTATATATATTATTTATAAATTTATAAATAATTAATATATTAGAAAGGTATATAAATATTAATATATACGTATATTATATATATTAATATTATATATATTATATATATATTATATATATTATATAGGTTATTAATAAGATTATAAAATATGATATAAATCTAAAGTATTATATTTAATATAATAGTTTTACATATTATATATATTAACGAATATATTATTAATATATATATATATATTGATATATATTAATATATATAATATATATATAAAAATAATATGTATATATAATTATTAAGTATTATATATATATATATACATATATATAATATGATAGTAATATAGTATTATATATATATATTATATATATATTATATATATTATATATATATATAAAGAAACAATTAGTTGTAATTAAAAGGAAATTATATAATAATGTATTATTTAGATAATTCCTTTATTTTCCCTTACATATATAATAATATCAAAGTGATACCCTGTAACGTTACAATAAATAATATAAATTTAATGTATTTCTTATATTAATAATTTAATATATATATAATATATATATTAATATATATATAATATATAATTATATATTATTAATAATATAATATATTAATATATAATATAATAATATATATAATTAAGATATCAATATAATAATAGTACCTTATCAATGAAAATTATGAAATTTTGTTCCTCCTTCCAAAGGATGACTAAAATATAGATCAATTTTAGTACGTGTTTAATATTATCCTTTTTATATAACTCGTGGCTTATATATTCATTCAGGACATAAAATATAAACCATATATTCAAATATTACTGTGAATAGATATAGCAACGTAACTGTAATAGTTTTAAATTTTCTATGGCTCTTTTGTAAAAGGTTAATTATGAAAGAACGAAACTTTCATATATCATCCAAGATGGTATATCATAATAAATATAGATAGAAGTGAAGTAGTAAAGAGTAAATGAAAGTGTGTGAGTGGTGTAAGTGTAAGTGAAAGAAAGAAGAATAAATGAAAGAAGAAGAAGTGAAAGTGTTAATAAGAAGAAGAAAGAAGAAGAAGAAGAAGAAAACATAAATAAAATAAAAATAATATAATAAAATAAAATAGAAATAGATAAATAAAAAAACTAATATTATAGTATATATATAAAAATATTATATTAAGCACCATTTTTATATTCCTGAAACTGAGGCGAAAATATATTATTATACATGAAAAACCTTTTAATGTCTCAGTAAATTAATATATGTATAACTATATATTTCAGTTATATCGAAATATTAAATATTATTGTTATAAAGCATATTTTGCAGTATTATTATATTTATAGTATCTGAGTTAAAAAATCATATAATAAAGATAATATTTATATTTTTATATATAACAGATGGGACCCTTTGAAAAAATCTTGACGGTAGAGGGCCCAATAGAAACCTTTGCGCCGCCACTGAGTGATATTATGGCCAGTGAGGTTTTGAAACTTTTATGTGGAATAAATTGCAAAGGATCAAAATACTTCCCCCCTCATAACGAATAACTGCAATGTAGTTCTTTATTAATCTATATATAATAATATATATATATATTAATAATATCTTATATATATATTAATATATTATATATATATAATATTATATTATATAATTATAATATATAATATATATATATATTAATTATATATATATAATATATATTATAATAACTATATAATATATAAAATAATCAGTTGATTTATATGAATTGATTTTAGGAGGAGAGTATAAAGAGACACGAGGTCAAAAATGATTGATGATATATATAGAGATAAAATAAATGACCAAATCGGCATGATAAATTGAATGAGAAAACTATGAAATTGAGTTGGAAGTTGTTTTTACTCTATCTTTATCGATATAGACTCTACCTATCAGATATCATATTTGTGGTACATTTGTATCTGTACTGCCAACTCATATATATTATAATTATGCCTTTTTGTACTCGATTTAACTGCAATCCAATCTCGGTTTCAGTAATGTGAAAGGTGAACTCAGACCTCCCTAAACAACCTAACACTTTCTATTAACCACAACTAACCACATAATACATACACCTAATCGACCCACACTGAACATTGGTATTGGCATAGCTGTGGTTACCAGTACGTCGTTCCCACTAAATCGTAAGAGGTTGGTCCGGCCACCTTCGTGTACCACCGTGGTAGGTGAGAAATAAAAATAATTGTATATGGAAAAATATAAATGAGTGAGTCTTTGCAACCGTTTGCAATTAAATAAAATATTTGTAAATATTATTTGAATCCACTTAAAAGGTGAAAAAAGGATCTGATCTCTTTGATGAATGAATTAATTTTTAAAATAACATTCAAGAATGAATGGCTCTCGAATATTAAAAAAGGGACTTTAAGTATTAACTTTCCCTTTCAATTTAAAAATATAAATCATACTATTATATATATTATATATATATATATTATATATATATTATAATATATAATAATAATATATATATATAATTTATATTTATATATAATATGATATTATATATATATTATATATATATATATATATATATTTATATATATATATTTAATAATATTATTATATATAAATATATATATATATATATTAGTTATCATTAGTTGAATAACCTCTAATAATTAGTAATAATATTAATGTCTTATTAAAAAGATAAATTAATATATACATGAGTAAAATGAATGGTGTTTTATGATAGTTATCATCTATAACTTGTACTTACCCTTATTAATATGATGATTTTTTTGAATTTTTTAAAAAAATCAATTTGTGATTTTTTTTTGATTATTTTTTATTAATTTTCTATATTTTTCAATTCTACATTAGAATCGTCTCAGCTCAGGTATATATATTTAATAATTATAACTTGGCAAATTATATTTTAGCTGTAGACGCAGGGATCAGTTAATACCTGTACTCAATAAAAATAAAATAATACCAAATATAAATTCTATATATATATATTATTCAACTTGATGTAGTTTATAAAAAATAAAATAAAACCATTATAAGTAAAGGTGATGCCTCACATATATAATATTTTAATATATATATTAATATATAAATTAATATATATATATAAATATATATAATATATATAAATAAATATCTGTACAGTTGTTACTGGAATCTTGAGTATAGGTAGCTTTTATTTAGGCATAGTATTTATTCAGTCTTTCTGATAAATTAATTAATAATGATTAAAGTTAACTAATAAACTATTAACTAATAATAATTATTAATAGTGAAAATAATGAAAATGCGCTTAAAAATAAATTTAAAGATAAAACAATAACTACAAAAGCAATATGACAATGTATTAAATAACTACAATCATTGGAAACATGTTTTTTACTATTTCAAACGATATAAAATTCATCTACGCAAATATGATATTACCAGAAGTTCATATAATTTCATTATGTAGGAGATATATCTGGTATACGTGTTTTCGTAGAGCGTTCTTAGACGTAATTCTGTGTGAAAGTGTTTAGTAATGGGAGTATCTTTGGGGAGCGAAGAATGTTGTTCAGGTTAGAATAATATAATACTGGTGTGATTTTTCCATCCTGGTCAAATGGGTTGTTGCAATGTTTGGTGCAGGGGATGTTCAATTTAGAGTGATTTACTGTAAACTTGACAGCCTAGCATGCCAACATTAACTTTTAAAAAGAGAATTTTTACTTCAGTTAGTAGTCGATGGATGTGTGTGGAGGGAAGGTAGCTTGTTACTATCCTGAGAGCTTTATTTTGCAAGGTTTCTGATTTCTTAATATTGGATTGTGATATTGTGCGAGTCCAAGCAGTTAATACATAATTTAGGAATGGGTGGATGTATTGTCTGTATACAATTGTAAGGGTTTCTTTATATTTCCCAAAGTTTGTTTCTTTTAGTGTTTTCAATGCATTTAATTTATGTGTAGCTCTTTAAGTGATATTGTTTATGAAGGGGGTGAATGTCATATAAATGTCAAATATCAAAACGAATGGCGAGTTGTTTGTTAAGGGGGGGGAGTCTATTGTTTAATAGGAATTTTGCTGGGTGGGTGTTAGATACTCTTCTGTCTGAGGGTGAGTAAGGTAATAATGGATTTTTTAGGTGATGCAATCATTGTTGTTGTTAGCCATTGTTCCATTTGGTTTATATATTGTTGCAGTTCTCTGCATGCTATATTTATAGAATGATTTTGAGCTGTGTGTGTGTGTGTGTGTGTGTGTGTGTGTGTGTGTGTGTGTGTGTGTGTGTGTGTGTGTGTGTGTGTGTGTGTGTGTGGTGTTGTTGTGTGTGTGTGTGTTTGTGTGTGTGGTGTGTGTGTGTGGTGTGTGTGTGGTGTGTGTGTGTGTGGTGCGAGCGCGCGCGCACGCGCAATTTGTTAGATCGTCAGCATTACTGTTAATTTTTATAGAAGGGAAAGTGGGATGAGAGAGGTCATGCATTAAAAGGTTAGAGTGTATGCTAAAGAATATCTCCCTGGGGGACTTCATTATATAATTTGTATGAATATGAATAGGAGGAGTGGTGTTCTTTTATAACTCTACCTGTTCAACCTGATAAGAAATTTTCTATTATGTTTTTTTTTGTCTTTGATGATTATATCTGTGTTTAAGACTCTGCCTATTAAAAGATAACGGGCGACTGTATCGAATGCATTGTTGATGTCTATTGCTACAAGGAGAGTACATCGATGGGGGAGAGTTTGGTTGAAACCTTTGAGAATGTGTTGGGTTGGATCAGTAAGGAATGTGGTAGTAGTGTGTTTTTGTCGAAAACCATGTTGTGAGCCTGATAGAGGAATAAGGGGGGGAAACTCTAAGGAGAAACCCCCCTTAGAGTTTCCCCCTTATTCCTCTATCAGGGGGGAAACTCTAAAGAGGAACAATTTTTCAAATACTTTGGATTTTGTAGAAAAGAATGATATAGCTCTGTACTAAGTTGAATTATTAGGTAGTTTGTTTGGTTTTAATACTGATATTATGTGTGCATGCTTCTAAAAAGGTGGTAGAGTGTTGATTTTCCATGCAACATTAAATATTTGTGGTAGGACTGTAATAGCATTGGTTTCTTGGTGTCTGAGGTAAATATTGAATATGTGGTTGTGAGTTTTTAAAGTTTTTAATGATGTTGAATAATTCTAAGGCAGTTAATGGTGGTTATTTTTTGATGGGTTTTCAATCTTTCAAGCAGTTTAATTAATTATTTGTATGTTCGTGGAGTTTATGAATAAGTTTTAAATAATGTGATATAAGAATATTGCATGGGTTTTTGGACTTTTTTTTGGTCGTTTTGCTTACAGATGGCTTCGTGGGTTGGTGGTGGTTGAGTGTATGAAGTGTGGATTTTTTT
>JABUQX010003986.1:0-12500 GCA_015478945.1 Trachelipus rathkii | reverse complement strand
TGGGAACATAAAACAAAAAAGGTCCATGTATATATATATATATATATATACTATACTATCACTACTATAATATACTAATATATACTACTATATATATATATACTTATATATATATACTATATATATATATATATATATATATATATATATATATATATATATATATATATATATATATATATATAGTATATACTATATATATATATATATATATATATATATATATATAAACTGCTCAGGATTAGTACCTAACAATAAATTTAACAAGTTTAAACCAACTTTTGCTGCATATTACAGTTTTAACATATGAAAAGCATATAGAATTTATTACGCCCTCTTAAACTACAACTGGGAATAAAAAGGTTTTCTTTCTTACAAGATAAATATGTTATATGGATATGCTTAGCATATAGTACTTTTGATTTATCTTTGAGCTAGAGATGGGTAAAATTGTTCGTGAGTCGGAACTACTAGTCATCAAAGAACGACGAGTCTCCAAAGAATTTGTGAAAAATAGATTTAGCAATTTCATCCTAATTTTAAACAAACAAATTACAAAACCATATGAAAAGATGCCAGATTAGCTAGAGACTACCGAGAAGCTTCAGCAATATTTTTCCATTTTACCTCAAATTCGTTCTCCCAGAGCTCTCCAGAAAATTGTGTTTCCATGCGCGTAAGTTTGAAATGCTGGTCACATAGTTATACAAGCAAAATAAATTAAAGGGTCGGTCTGCTAACCCTTCTGCCCTAGAACTGTGGGATGAAACAAGGTAAAAATGGATAAAAGTCTTTGAATGACCCGAATGCGTCGAATATTCATTCTTTTTATAATAGTAGACCTTTTTATTATTTTAATCTTAATTCCACAACACGTTTTGTTACGTTAAATTTTCAAAGATCACTAAATCTATATTTTGTTGCTCCTCCATTTATTTATTTTTAACCTCCTATAGCTAATATAGAATTTAATTTTGCATTTTTAATTTCTTGAATTACTTTATTTCTCTACGGGCCCTTAAAAGGTCTCTCTCATCTCTCTCTCTCTCTCTCTCTCTCTCTCTCTCTCTCTCTCTCTCTCTCTCTCTCTCTCTCTCTCTCTCTCTCTCTCTCTCTCTCTCTCTCTCTCTCTTCTCTCTTCTCTCTCTCTCTCCTCTCCACATAATCAGAAAAACTCCTGAGTATGCTCTGTGGGCTTCTATTTCTTTCTTCCAGTTTATCCTTGAAATTGGAAAGATATCCTGAAACGTCAGCGTATACTTAAAATAAAAAATATTATCAAAATGGCTTTTATTTTTTATCTATAAAATTCGGATGTTGTTATGGTAAACTAAAAAAAAGTTTCATTTTTAACTATTTCTTTTTCATATTTCGAATCTTATATTAAATAAGTGTGTTTGAGGAGTCTTCTCAGTATAAGAATTCTACAAATTTTATATTTGGGATTAAATTGAAAGCCTAGGCCACGCCACCTTTGGAATGTGATGTTGTCAGGGTAAAATAAAGTTTAATTTTTAAACATTTCTATTTCATGATTTCAGATACTAAGTTAAATAAGCAAATGTTTGAGGAATCTTCGCAGAAGAAATCTACGAATTTTACATTATTATTAAAGCCAATAATACATAATATACCATAATCAATAATAATAATCAATAATAATTATATAATACATAATACATAATAATAATAATCAATAATAATAATCAATAATAATAATAATAATAATTTTTTATTTTGTATTTATTATTATTATTATTATTTTTATTTATTTTTATTTATTATTATTATTATTATTTATTTAAATTTTACTTAAATTATTTTTATTTAGTATTTAATTATTATTATTATTATATTATTATTATTATTTATTATTATTATTATTATTATTATTATTATTATTATTATTATTATTATTATTATTATTGTTATTATATTATTAACTCCCACTCCTAAGATTATAAAAATACTAGCCGTTACTTCCGTAATGTTTCTTTTATTTTCGAAAGCGCTAATACGAAACCAAATAGTGACCGAATCATATGAAAAGATGCCATGTTCGCAAGATAATGGAAATATATTGCTAACATCTGGCAGCGTCGCCTTGCGAATCTGGCATCTTTTCATATGATTTCGTAACTTTTTGGTTTAATATTTGGGCATTCGAAAATAAAAATAAAAACATTACGGGAGTAATCTAGCTATATATATATATATATATATTATATACTGGAAATATATATATTTCTGTATACTATAATACTATATATATATATATACTATATACTATATACTATATATATAATATATATATATATATATATAATTACTATATCATATTATATATATATATCTACTATACTATACTATATACTATATATATATATATATATATATTATACTACTATATATATATATATATATATATATATATATATATATTAGTATATATCATATATATATATATATATATACTATAATTTTTATATATATATATTTTCTATATATTAATATAATATATATATCTATATATCATAATATATATATACTATTACTATATATATCATATATATACTATTATATATATATATATACTATATATATATATATATACTATATATAATATATATACTATATATCCCGGAAATTATAATTTCTGTATTCAGGAATTTTCTACTATTAATCATTCACACAATAACATTCTAAAGGTTTAAGCTCCTTCAAATACTCCAAAATGGGTCATTTTAGGAAAAC
Source organism: Trachelipus rathkii (assembly GCA_015478945.1). Taxonomy (NCBI): domain Eukaryota; kingdom Metazoa; phylum Arthropoda; class Malacostraca; order Isopoda; family Trachelipodidae; genus Trachelipus; species Trachelipus rathkii. Next base: position 9,746 of record JABUQX010003986.1, on the reverse strand, counting down.
GAAATTGTTGTTACAAATTCCCTGAGAAATGAAAGAAAAAGACATTAGGAACTGCAAAAAAAAGTGAAAAGTTTGAATTATCTGCCATAGCTCTTTATTGCAGATAGCCTCAAGATTTTGAAGAAATACATATTATGCTAATCCAGTGTTTTCCAGCTTATATGTAGCGTAACAGAAGGAACAGTGGTCAGGGACTTCAGCAATATTTTCAATTAATTATTTTACCCTGTCTTGGCTTCTTACTTAACACTAAACATTTTTAAACTAGTATTCTCTCTGTAAATTCAAATAAACTACTTTCAGCCCCAGATCCAGTAATCAATTATTACGTTTAAATTACCTCGTTATAGAAGATCACTAAATGCATAAATTTGATAAAAACTCGATTGTTTAAATTTTTAGTTTTATACTAGTATTTTATATATATAATTAGTAATATTATATATATAATTAATAATGGATATGTTTGAACTTTTATTGCAAGAAGAACAAGTAAATCATAAAACTTATTTCTGATTTCTGAAAATCTTGAAGTCCTTAAAAAAAAGTAAACACTATTTTCATATTTTTGCACAGAAGACTACACTTGGTACAGGAACCGCCATCCTCCCCTTAAAAAAAAGTAAACACTATTTTCATATTTTTGCACAGAAGACTACACTTGGTATAGGAACCCATTTATATATAGCAAGTGAACCCGACACTACTACGCAATCTTACGGAAGAAGAGAAATTAAAACCAAAACAAGTGCAGTATCTCTTGAATTCTGGATAGGTATTAACAATGATCATCCTAGTGTTACTGAAAAGATTCTAGATGATCTTATTGCATTTTTTTTTACATCTTACCAGTGTGAGTTGGAATTTTCTCCACTCACACACAATAAAACTAACAAAATATACATGTTACAAATGGATGAAGAAAAAATGAAAGTTTGTTTGACAAATATCGCATCTAATAATAGTAAGATCTGCGAATTGCATCTAGTCTAAAAAACCTCATTAAAAAGTTGCATTCTACGGCAAGTTTCATTTACTTATTTCAAAGTTGTCAATTTGTTTCATACTACAACATTGTGTGTTGTTTATAATCTTGCATTTCTGGATTGTGTCTGTATTGAAATTTAACCATTTTATATTTTGTGCGCTGATCAGTCCTAGAAGAAATGTAATTTACCTATTATATTACTGATTCTGATTAATCTTTATTTTAATGACATAAGATCTTTTGCGCATCGACAGTTTAACCACACTACCACACAAAGGCACAATGTTACAAATAAAGTTCACACTACTAACAAAGCTCTGGTAAGTGTAGTTGCTTGTTCATCCACACATCGACATCTAACAGCTAATCTACATTTAACACCCATAATGAAGTTTACACTGCCACTTGAAACTGGTGACCTGTCCATGCTCTTTGTGTGCGCTATAAGACTCTATGCTCCATAATGAAGTTTACACTGCCACTTGAAACTGGTGACCTGTAACTTAAAATTTTCCGTCCATCTTTCTATTTTTCTCACGCCCACACACCATCTAGTGAATTTGGCAACGAGTTTTCAAAAGTAGTGTGCTTGGGAATATGGGTGTCATATAAGGCAATTAATGATTAATTGTGATACTTGGGTTTTTATTCAGCAATGTCGTTGGTTGGATTCTAAATGGAGGACTGTGCCTTGTCTTGTTTCCACCTCTAGGAGGGTGATATAGTTAGTATCTGCCTGAGCGTTGAGGTAGTTGGTGCGTGGAGTTGTGGGTCGTGTGTTTTAGGCTGTGTGGCGTGCTGAGGGCACTGGTATGACAGGTGGCTATTCCTTATATACGGCTATAGTAGTATGTATAATTAAGATTCTGATATAAGCACACTACTTAAAAATAAACACTCACATACTACTAGAATTATATCCCTAGTAAGTGACGTATACCTAATCCCTATATATATATAGTTATCTCTAACAGGACTTATATATATATATATTATATACTTAGTCATGTATTAGAGAGACCATTCTGGGGCGACCTTATATTATTATGGCGAATTTAGCAGTACGGTGCCTCGGTGTCGGGCTTTGCTTTATCAACGGTCGCGCGCCCGTGCGGTACTGTCGGGAATCGTAAGGAGGGGCGTGGGGTTGTTGATATAACACTAACTGTAAAATCTTCCAGCTAACGTTACCCTATCACATGAGTGACTTTGCAATACCTATGGATGACCTATTTCTAAATAAGAATCTTCAATAATCGTGGTTTAATCGGATGCGAGGAACTCCCTATCCGCTGGTCTAGTATCTCGTCTTCAGTCAGGTGAATGTTGCTGGCAACTGTACCACAAGCCTAGGCAACTCAACATGCATGAAATCTGAACACGAACAGGCAGACCAGTCATTCCTATATAAGGATTGGCGCTCCACTATTTCTCGCATAAAACCGAGTTTTTCGAGCTTACACCAAAGGTGCGAGGTGGTCTCTTGTTGAGTCGAATAGACCATCTGCTCACCCTCACGGACACCCGGCAATTCTATTTTCCCCGTGGTTGGCATGCCCTTGACTAAAAAAGGCGAAAAGCCACCGCAGTAATCACGAAATAACCCAACCACATTAAAAAACAGTACTCCCATGGAGACGTACTTAAGAGACTAAGACAAATTAACCAAATATCGGACGCTCACTACTCCATACCTGACCCACCAGGAAAAAACACTTGAGACCGGCTTCGACTTTCGAATTTTCTATGAGCGGGTTCAAATACAAACGTACTAAAATCTCACACTAGAACACCTATCGTGCGCTAAACTGCCTTGAATGGCCTATGGCGACTCACTTTCAAACGCATGCGAATGATGTTCATCACGTCTTCTCACATCGTATTCTCCTAATCACTCTATTTTGGGATGGCAGCGTTTATTGAGAGACGGTAATGCATCCGTTGTGGTAATTTTATGTTAGCAATATCTAACAATCTCGTCCTTTTGGAATGGGGAACTAAATTGTTGCTACCTTGATTAATTATCCATCATTGTGGCGTTCATAGACATCCATTGACTATTCTTCCGCGTGTTTGGCTACCGCAGAGACACGGCTGTCTCTTGAGGAGGGAAGCGCACATTTGGGTAAACTTTCCACTTATATTATACCTATATCTACTTCTTATTGTGAGATGGGACAGTTTTTACTGATAAGCACATCATTTGGGGATATGTACTACCTAATTTATCCCTTTGTTCGTGGACAGTCCTTTGATAGGACAAATAATCTATAAGTATTTACTAGCTATTTCTCTCTTTGGGTTAATTCAGGACAGTCCTTTCACTGATTAGGGCCCATTTGGGTTTATTTTCATACCTCTACACTTTTAGGGTATAAATGAGAAAGTTAATTATGATAGCCTTACCTATTTGGTGTAAATTTACTTACAATCTCCTTTTTGGAATGTGAGACAGCTCTTCTGAGAGAGCACTCCAATTTGGGCCTAGTTTAATATAAGCTATTATACTCTACCTTTTTTGTTATGTTGTTTTACTTTAATTAATGTTTTATTTGCATCACTTTAAAGATAGCTATTCATATCGCTTGATTAAACCTCGAAGACACATTCCATAATGTTTACAAAAATTTGTTGTCATTTATAATTGACCATTTCATTACATCTTCAGCTTTGAGTAGTTATTATCGTTATACCATATTCGTTAAGGGGCTAAAATCGGTAATAGGTTATAGTGTAACAAGGCAATCAGTGGCTCAGGACTCGTAGTAAACCTCGTACACGAATCATCCTATAAGGTAGATGTTAACTAGAGTAGTTTTTCCATCCTATGAATAGGCACTTACCCCGTGGTTGTTATTTCAGAATACTTAATATTAATATTAATAATATTTATATATTATATAATCTTATATATAATTATATATTATATATCTATCTAAATTAATATATATATATATATACATAAGTATATATATCATTATATATATATTATATTAGTATATATATATATATTGTATGCTAAGGTGACTTATAATTCCTAGTAGTCACTAAAGGCTGATAATTTCCTGGGACTTTACCATGAAAGTATATGATTTAAAAATATGATCTTGAAAAAGATGAAAAGTATATATAAAATAAATATTAGAGAAATAATTGAAATATTTACACAAATTTATATGTATATACATATACAATGGTACATATATATATATATATATATATATAATCCGGGGACATAACTCCGATGGATCATTATTAAATAGAGGAGTAAGGTTACCGAACCTAGGAGTGAGTATGCTGGAAAAAATAATCCGTAAAAGAGATACATCTGCTAAAATCATAATTAAAACTTACCCAGGGGTGGAAATGGTATTACATAGTCATAAATATTAAAATTTCACACCAATAAGTAACAATCAATATCAAATAAATGAGAGACTTATCATATAATACTATAATATTTATTATAGGGTTATTATATATAATAGATATTATATATATATATATATATATATATATTAATAATAACTGTGACTTATATACCGTATCTACCATAAGTTTATATAAACTTGGTTCCTTGGTATGGCTTCATATATTCATAGCAACGTATACTCACCAAAATATGCTTATCAACTTCTGACTTTGATCTCCTCAATATAAACGGCCTTGCCCGACAATCTAATATATAATCTTGACATTCCGGCACCGAACACTACAGCTCTCTTATCTTCAGTAACTCATAAACAGTAACCCCAAAATTGTTAATCGACTCATATATACTGATTCCACAGACCTGCTTGAGATATTATAAATAATACTTCATCAGTTCATTATTTTCATAAAATAAGCTAAACCATTCACATGAAGGATTATTATAAGATATAATAAATAAAATATACTTAAAAACTTAAAATAATGTTATAGTGTATATTATTTTCAAATTGTCACGTTAAAAGAAAAGTGAATAATTCATTTGATTTACGATTATCAGGGACGTGTATGTTACATTCTTATTAAATCTTCTTTCTATTAAATATTATCAGTTAAAGGAAAGTTTGATAATTTATATATATTTTCGAATATTATTATTATAAATAATTACAAAACTAGTTGATATTCTCTGATAAGTGGTTAAACAAAAAATAACTTCATTAGGTCTATTAATGGTTTATTAATAACCAATATCATTAGTGTTTGGCCTTTTTTTGTGATTTTGTGAGATATTAATGCTAACCAAACCCGTAAAACAACCCTTTTCTAATGTAGTCCGTCTCTCTGTGTTTGGGTACGGTCGGGGTATACTAAATATCAAAATTAGCACTATTCACCACAAAGCAAAACTGTTTTAACTGAAGCAATAACCTATACAAGTAAGCATACATAGTAATAATATATATGACAATAAAAAATAATAATAATTAATCAATAGAATTATATAAAACCATTAAATAACATTTAATTTAATTGGTTTTATAAGTATATTTTTTTAGCATCTACTCACTGGAGTATCGATTAGCAACCATGTATGAGGTATAATAAACTAATTCATACTTTATAATTTTCTTCCTCTTAGATGTTAAATGTATAAATTAGTTATATATAAGAGACTTAAAGGAGAGGATCAGGGCGAGGATTATAGGGATAGTAGATAACAATAAAGAGTCTATATTCTAGGCAAATCGAGAGATGGTAATTTATTCTAAAGATAGAATTTCTTGTCTAATCTTAATATTTAGAAGTTTTACTTTTATGATGGTATTTTATATACCGTACAGGCAAATTTATTCATATAACATTTTTTCATGAATTTGTGAAATAAATATACTATAATATAAATCAATTAATATATAATATATATATATTATAAATATAATATATTATATTATATATATATTATATTATATATATATAATTATATAATATAATATAATAATATATATTATATTATATATATATATTATTATAATAATTAGATATATATATTATATTAATAAATATATATAAATATATATATTTTTATTTTATAATATAATATATATTTATATATTATACTATATATATATATGGTGAGACTAGGTATGGCTTAAAAAAGCCGAAACTCTATTCCATACTAAGGCGAAGATAATTTCCTCTTGACTACGAGAAATTCAGATTCAAATCCTTTAATCCGGCAACTATATACCACACGGACAATAAAAAATCTAGTACCGTATCAAGATAATATAATTAAGTAAATAATTATTGTATTAAATATATTATATAATTAAATTATTTAAAATGATATAAAATAGTATCTTATAATATTAGATTTTCTTATTTAATATTTACTGTTAATTTTCACTTATAATTAAATAGTTAGCCTTAATATTTTATATCATTGTCAAATATTATATCATCGAAAATCTTAACTCTATACTTAACTCAGTGGGGTTATTGATTTGAATTTAGATCAATATCCATTTTCAGCTAAATCATATCGTACAAGCAATGCTTTCTTAAGTACTTCAATAAATACTTATAGCGTTATTTGAGCCGTATTGATCTATATATATTCTTGCCATATTAGTATATTATATAAAGCCTAGATATAAACCTGCTACTGAGACTATACTAATCCATAATATCTGGTTAGGCAATAAACATATATATCTATCAATTTTTCACTCTCACTAGTCTCTCCAGTCTTTCTTCCTTTAGAATTGTCGTCCATGAATTATACATAGGAGGTAAAGAGTACGGGATATATTGACATCAAAATTAAATTAATATTTAAATCTATATATATAGTAGTAATTTATGTAAATAATTTTATTTCAATTTCATTGAAATTTAAGTATATAATGAAATATATTGATAATGTGGGAGTAACATATACTTATTATATGAATAATGAAGTAAAAAATTTACTTATTAACGTGTAAAGATATTGTCAATTATGTTAATTAATATTATTATATATTTTATTATTTAATTATTATATATATATATATTTATATTATTTATATTATATTAAGATTATTTTATTATTTAATATTATAATATATATATGTATTTAAACGACACTTATATTTTATTTGATTTTAGTATTTTTTTTTTGTTTTTATATATTCAATATATTATAGCTAGTATATTATATGAATACTAACTAATGAATATTAAGTGGTTGAGACGGACATTAATTCAAAAATATATATAAAGGCAACCTGTTATGTATTTAAAGGAGTTTATTTTTTGTATTTTTTTATTTTTATATTTTATTTTATCTGCTTAATTTTTTAATATGATTAAGTTGCATTATTGAAATTGCGGTAAATTTGGGGTAAGTTGAATACTGAGGAACTCCAAAATTTTTAAATAGTTTGGACAATAAACATTATGTTTGAGAATAAGTAGGATTTGTGGTTTGTTCCTAGTAATCACTCTCATATGTTTTTTTATTTTCTTTTAATTCTCGAGATATACTATTAATAGTTTGGAGGAGTGGTTATTTCTAAACTATTCAAGGACTTACTCCATAGGAGTATAATTCTGAAGCGAATAAGAGAATGCACCAGGCACGTCTGGGACGCGTCTCTTCACTCGCCATTATATCCTCTGAGAGGAGGAGAGGACTAAGACAACCACATACATTCCCCGTCCATTCAGCTACCTGGTGAATATGCTGAAACTATATCGCGTCCACTCCCCTCTGTTCCTTCGGCGGGCGACATTTCGCTCGTATGTCTCCCTAATATTGAGTATCTAGTATCAGATAAATTATTCACCTATTATTACGTGCATACATGGAAGCTTTTTCATATTCCTAAAATAATATATGTGCGGGCTAATGGAACATTATTTACCTTGCTTGTATCTAGAAATTGAAAAAAATTACGTAGATAGAATTCCACATACTAGGAGAAACAGATAACTTTTTAGATCAGTATATATGCGAAACTGTTAACGTACTAATGAATAATTTAGAAAAATAATAAATTTTTGAATTCTGAAATTTAGCCCTCTGTTTATCTATATCCTCTCTCTCTCTCTCTACTATAATATAATATCGTAATATATACTATATACTATATTATATATACACTAATGTATTTCGAGTACTTTGACCATAGGTATTAATATCAAATTACCTGCCTCACTTAGCATAGATGAAGTCGTGCCAAGTGTTTGATACCACTTATGATATACAGCTACGTATACGTAAAGTGAACATAAAAAGAATAAACCCTAGAATAAAGAATTACTTTATCTTATACTGTTCCAATGAAGAGCATAATTATCATAACTAACTGGAGTTTGCCTTAACCACGCTCGCACGTCGATAACGGAGTTAGGAAGCACAAAAATCAATGATAGTGATTAAAACTATAATGCGCATTAGTTAGAATATAATATAATAATACCTATCATATCACAAATTTCCCTGTTGGGTTCAAAAAAATGTGATATATAATTTTATCATCAAATATTGCAATAATTATTTACTTTTTTTCAATAATTTATAATTGTAAAAATTATAAAAATAATTTGTATAATATATATATATATTAATATAATATATCTCTAGAGTTGGAAAACAATAATCTTCAAGGTACGGCCCCACTGACATATATATATTTATATATATTATATTATTATAATATATATATAGTATAATATATATATATATATACCCTAATATATATATATATATATCTATATATATAATACTATTATATATATTAAATTGTAAATTAGTTATTCAAACTGAACATATGCTATAGGTGTATATATATAATACGATAAATCTAGCTATTATATTAAGAGATATTAATATCAGTTCACCTAGCTTATATATAAGAATGAGCGTTATATTATAGCATGTGTTTGACCACTCCACCTTAAAGACGGCGTACGAAGGGAGGTCTTTATTTTGTGGTAGGGAGGGGGTGTTGGTGTCAGATGTGTGAGAGGGTGACTGGGTTCTTAACGGACTCGCCCGATAAACATCGGGAATAAAGATGACAAACCATAATTTATATAAAAGCAATAGATGTTAGCAAAATTACTCCCCAAATAAATAACAAGAGAAAAAAGTCTCGAACTTTTAAAAAATATATAGACATAACTCAAATAGATCTTGAATTTGTCTGTACAGACTATGAATAAACAACCACAGTACTTAAAGCAGAAGGTATATGTTCTGGTCAAGATTAACTCATTTACTCTTAAGATCCGTAACCTGACATAACGGAATTTCTGAGCCTCCAAGCTAAATGTTTTTTGAAAGCACTTTTATCAAAAGACAGGCCGCACGATCAGCGCAAGTAGAACTGATATCTATTAATTCCAGGGTGCAGGACAGCGTGGTGGTTGGAGGGACGTAAATGGATGCGTAATATTCTGTGCCGTATTATCACCAATGTGGACTGCACGCGTAGAATCGATTGACTTACTTTTATTTGTTTTTATTACAGGGAACTTGGCATAAGTAGAGTACCGGAGAATACTCTAAATATGATATCGAACTAGGAAAGGACAGTTATTTACTAACGAAAGGAGTTGGAGGAATCTAAGCTAGTAGAATGGATTTTCATCGAGGTAAGACCTAATGCACCCCCTGCGTCTCATGAATTGGGTTGAGCGGAGAAATCATACCAACGCGGATGCAAAAGAAAGTCTTGCAATTGCTTATTTCTTTCATATTTAAACACAAAAACATATGATTTTGTTCAAGTTGAATACTATGGGCATTAGGAATGGAGTTGGGGAAATTCTTATT
>JABUQX010003985.1:15000-20000 GCA_015478945.1 Trachelipus rathkii | reverse complement strand
ACATCAATATTTAACTGGTGATCTGCCATTTTCTCAAGCTTCTAAGTCATAAAGAGCAAATATCAAGAATAGACGGAACCTTGAAGACGATTTTCCCGTTGTGCAATCTCATCTACACAACCAAGAATTAAATTGCTGGCCGAAAAACGGCAAATTCATCCATCACATCAGATTAAAGGTAATCTAAAGAAACTATTAATGTATTTATAAATAAGAGTGGGGAAAAAGGTTAGAACTGAAAAAATTCAACAGGAAATCGAATTCATCATGCATTAGGTTGTAAGTTGACATCAGGTGAAAAGGCCTCTAATAACAAAGGTTTTTATAAATATACATTTAAGGACAAAGGGATCGTGGGTCTGAAAAAGTTTGGCCAGTCTCGAGTGAAGGTTTTCTTTCTGGCAAATCGTAGTTGAAAAATCTATTGTTTTTTTAATACAAATTAGATCAGAAAGGGGAGTTATATTTGCATCATATTCATAGCTTGAAAGCTTGATATTAGGTAGCTGGAATTTATGGAATTAAAAAAGTTTGGAATTTTGGTTTCACCTGTGAAAAGTAGAAAGGTGTCGTCCAAATATCTTTTGTAGAATGTGGGTTTGAATGAGGGGGGACATTTATCAAGCCAGACTTGCTCATGGTGAGTCAGGTAGGCGTTAGTAAAAATAGCGCTCAAAGGTGAGCCCATGGCTAGGGAATTGGTTTGGGCATATAGAGTGTTATCAGAAAAGAAATACGTGTCTTGAGACGCTAGCTTTAAAAGTGTACCAAACTCTTTTTGTCGAAACCATTGAACTGTGAGACTGAGCAAAAAAGTAATTCGGAGATTTATGGCATCATTAATAGGGATGTTGGTATACAGAGATTCAATATCAAGTTAATGTAATAGCATAAAAACCTTGTTATTTAGAGCCTTTCACCTGACGTCTACTTACAACCTAATGAATGATGAATTCGATTTCCTGTTGAATTTTTTCAGCTCTAACCCTTTTTCCCACTCTTATTTATAAATACATTAATAGTTTCTTATGCTCCAAATTTGACCCCCCCTCCCCCTATCCCAACTGTTCCCAAGTTGAAATTATATTTTGCTTTGCCATTTTACGAACATATCCATATCAAACTATGTAAAGACCTTTCTCATTTATTACGTATTAGTTTCCCTCAATTAGACATTAAATTAATCTTTAACTCTTCTTATAAAATAGCGTCTTATTGCAATCATAAGGACAAAACTCCTATTTCTCTTCGTTCTTCTGTCATTTACAAATTTTTATGTAGCGACTGTGACGCCGCTTGCGTGGAAAGCACCCTACGCCAACTAAATGTCAGAATCGATGAACACAGGGGTTTCTCTGCCCGCACTAATTCCTTGCTGAATTCCCCTGCTTATTCCGCTATACGTGACCATGCTCACACTCATGATCACGCCTTTAATTATACAAATTTCTCTATATTAGCACAAACCAGTTTACCAACCAACTTACACATTTTTGAATCCCTATACGTTGCCAACATTAAACAGTGGTCAGCGACCGTGGTCCTTTTAAGTTACAGATGCTTTGATTCTGACCTGTCTTCAGAAGGTTTTCCCGATGATTGCACCGAATTTTTGTATTGTGTTTTAGCTTCTAGCTATGATTATTTTGGTGAGTGTTTTATCCTGGATTAGTATTTTCACCTTCATTAAATGTTTCCCTTTAATGAAATAACATTTATTAACCATTTTAATTAACTTGATAATATTTTGTTCTGTATTGGTCCTGAGGATCGTGTGTTTTTTTGTCTTTGCTCATTTATTTAATATACTTTAATATTGACATGTTAATGATGATAATGTAATAACGAATGAATGTCTAATTTCTTAACTTTAGTTGAATTTTTGTAATATTGTTTTTGTTTTATTTCATAATTTGTTATCATTTGTAGCCTGATGATGGAAACTGATGTTGTTCCGAAACTTTGTAATTTATCATTAAAGATTTCCCAATGTCGTTGTCTGGAGCCTTCGTTCTGCTTTTTATTCTCAAATTAAGATGCCCTGTTTCTAGTAACTGGATCAACTCTATACGACAAAAATATGGCCAAGCCACTGTAGGTACTCTCAGACAATTGGAAAATCTACACTTTGGAAAAGAGAAACGCAGGCTGGACCTCGAATATCTTAGGACATGTAAGGCTTATAATGTAATTCCCAAATTTATTATATATATAGTATATTATTTTTAGGTTGGTGGCGTAACTTAATATCCCTCTGGGGGGTTTGCAACACTCCGTAGATGGCTGGGACTACTGTATTTGGACTCGCCACCCATCGTTACTCATGATTTGATATATCATATCTTATACAAGTCAAAAACAAGTTTTGAATCCGGCACCGGCTCAGCTCTAGCTCCGCAACGGCTCCACTCCAGCTCTGCTCTGACTGTTTTTCTGACTTCAACTCTTGATGACAGGTTATTAGATTCTTTATTTTTAAATTTATTATTATATTATTATTTCTCTAAATTTCGTTTTGCGGACCCAGCAACCACCTACAAGGGGTGCAGTGGATGAAAACCTCGTCTGCGAAGAGATGACGTCACCACAGGTGATTTAAGTGATTTGGTCAAAGAAGGATAAGACCTCTCAAAACCTCCCTAAATGTTTTTTTATAGGTGTCCTGCGAGGTGGCTCCCTTAGTTTTTTTTTTTTTATACACATTGTCACTACTCACGGGCAGTGCTCTCTTTAAGGAGGGGACTAAAAGAAAATATGGGAACCCCGCCCGAGCCCGAGCCCAAACCTATCGCAAATTTCTCAGATGACATGGGCTTTAAAAAGAGAAAGATTAAATACAGAGGAAGGCACCAGTTTTGTTAGGAGGGCAACTGATTCAAGGACGACGAACCTTTAACCGAAAACGGAACATTATTTTGACCACACTTAAAATAAGTAGCTTAAATATAGCCATTTATAGAAATAACGAGGATGAGATTTTAGAGGTGATGAGGGAGGGGAATATAGATCTCATGTGTATGGCGGAGACGAGAGTGGAGGGTAGTGAAAGTGGAAAGAATTTAAGAGATGCTTATGTTTTGATGTTCTCAGGTGATATGGGTGGAGGTGCAGACATGGAGTTGCAATTATCATAGGACCGAGGTTATCTCCTTACATACAGGAGGTTCGACTGATAAATGAGAGATTGATGGTGTATACACTGAAGCTGAGAAACAAGAAATATATAATCTTTTAGATGTACTCTCCGCAACAGTGATGCACACAGGAAGAGAAGGATACCTTCATGGAAAAATTGGAAGATGTGTATGGACCAGATGAAAACGCGGTGACTATAATGATGAGAGATTTTAATGGAAGAGTGGGAAAAGAGAGGGAAGGAGTGGAAGAGTTCATCGGACCTTTTGGAGAGGAAGTTACAATATTGGATGGTGAGAGATTGATAGATATGTGTGTTAGGAATGAGCTTAGAATAATGAATGACTTTTTCAAACATAGAGAAACACACATACGGATATACAAGATACAGATGGAACCAGAATACGAGAGATTTTGACCAGAGATCAGTAATAGACTATTTTATTTCATCAGAAAAGAGGATAGTGAGTAATGTGAAGGTAATTCCTGGGGTTTCTTTGGACGCAGATCATCGGATGAAAGTGGCAATGTTAAAGTGAAAAACTTCAGAAAACAACCTGTGTATAAGAAGATCATAAAGATTTTAAGAGACCAAGAAACAAGAATAGAATACGAAAGAAGGATAAATGTAAAAGTGTGGATGGGAGGAGAGTGAAGAGGAGGTGGTGAAAGGTTGAGAAGTGTTTGAAGAAGGTGGCTATGGAGGTGCTGGGTTAGGAGTGGAGGGGAGGAGGAAAGCAGAGACATACACCGTAGTGGACGGAAGAGGTAAGGGAGGCGATAAAACAAAAACAAAAATGAGAGCATGGCTAAGAAGAAGGACACCGGAAACATGAGAGGAGTTGTAATGGCAAGAAATAAAGCAAAAACAATAAAAAGAAGAGCGGAGAGAAAGAGTTGGAGGGAGCTGGGAGAGAGATTAGAGGAAGATCAAAGAGGAACTAAATCTCTATTGTATGGCTAGTAAGATCATACAGGAAGGATAAAAAGAAGATAAATAACATAGAAAATGCGTAAGGAGAGGTGATGGTGACGGCGGAGGAAATAAATGAGAGATGGACTGGATATTTTGAGTCTTTGTTGAAAGTGGAAAGGGAGGATGGAGTTCTGGAGGAGGAGGAGGGTTTGCGGATGCAGGATATGGAGGGGGATGAGAAGTTACGGAGCAAGAGTTCGAGGAGGCTGTTGCGAGGATGAAAAACGGGAAGGCGCCTGGTGATGATGGTGTGGGTATAGAACTGGTGAAGGAGGAGGGGGCTCAAACAAAGAGATATATAATAAAGCTACTGAATAGGTGCTGGAGGTGTGGGAGAGTGCCGGAAGAGTGGAGGAGAGTAATAATCATGCCGATATACAAGGGAAAAGGAGATTCTAGTATTTGTGAAAATTGCAATGGCATATCCCTAATAAATCACATAATAAAGGTATTTTAAAGAATCTCAGACATGAGACTGGGAGGGAAGACAGAAGCAAAGTTGTGGGAGGAGCAGCACGGGTACAGGAGAATAGAGGAACAACTTATCTGGTCTTTAGTTTAAGACAGATTGTAGAGAAGACATGGGAATTCAATGTTGGGGTGAGCGTGGCCTTCGTGGATTTGCAAAAAGCCTTTGATTCAGTGCCTAGAGATAGGCTGTGGGGGTGTCTAGAGGAAGAATGTGGAATTTCCGAGAGAATTATTGATGCAATTAAGAGCTTGTACGAGGTGTGTTAGTGCAAAGTGAGGACGGGGCATGAAAATGAAAAGTGGTTTCAAGTGAGAACCGGGGTGAAGCAGGAGGGTGTTATCGCCCCTGTTGTTCAGTGCATATTTAGACAAGGTAAAGGTAATTTTAGAGCAGGATGGGATAAAAACGATTAATGAT
>JABUQX010003985.1:0-12500 GCA_015478945.1 Trachelipus rathkii | reverse complement strand
AAAACAACCGACTATTATCCATCCTTTCCATGTGACAAACCATCTCAATGTACTTTCATTTATTCTCTCGATTTATGCCTTTCTTTCACACCACACAACTCCCTAATGTGTTCATTTCTCAATTTATCAATTCTCACACCTATCACAACCCTAAGATTGTCCATCTGAACACTTTGTACCTTAGATCGTATACTCTTTTTCCAGACCATAATTTCACTATTATACATCAACACAGATTACAACAATACCCTCATGCAAAAACCCTAGCGCACTCATGACTTAGTCACTTCACATCCACAAGGATTTAATTGCATCAGCCATTTTCCCTACCATTCACAACTTTCCTACTACATTCTGCTCATCCATTTTCCCTTCTCATCCAACATATATAATGAATATTTACACTCGGATACTTGTTCCAGTTCAGTTGCTCGCCATCTAACATAACCTTACACTGCGGACTCTCCCCACTCACTACCATAACCTTACTCTTATCTACATTTACTTTCAAACTCCTCCTTTTACACACCCTGCCAAAACCCTCTACCAATCCTCTCAAACTCTCTACAGATTCACCACACAAAACCAAATCATCCGCATACAATAAGCAGGGTACCCTCCACTCTCTTCCGTTCTCCATCATTCTAATACCTTCTCCTGCCGCCACCACCTCTAATTCTTTTTCATAACCCCATCCATATACAAATTAAATAACCAGGACACAACACATCCCCGCCTCGCTCCGCTATTAATATTAAACCAACTACTTTCTACTCCATTTATTCTTACACATGCTTCACTATCGTCATACACACTTTTGATTCCATTCAGAAGCCTACCACCAACTCCATATATCACTAACAGCTGCCACAAAGTTTCCCTATTAATCCTGGCATACGCCTGTTGCATATCCATAAAACCAAAATACAATTAATTCTTCTATCTCTCATTTCTCAATCATTTGTTTCAATGTAAAAATTTGATCCACAAATCCTCTACCACTTCTAAGGAACAAGGTGCTTGTTCTTCAACAATCAGTCCTTCAATCACTTGACGAACTCTTTCAACCAAAATGCCAGCATATCTTCTCTTCAACATTCAGTAAACTAATTCCCCTACAAATCCTACAGTTTTCCTTATCTCCATTACCTTTAAATAAGGGTACTATTTGCTCTCCTGCAATCTCTCGGAACTATACTCTCCATAAACGCTTTGTTACACAACTTCCAAATCCATTCAATCACCATCTCGTCTCTATTCTTGATCATTTCACCAGTAATTCCATCTATGACTACAGATTTATCATTCTTCAACTTTCTCACCCATCCCATTAAATCCTCTCTACTAATTACTTCATCCTCAAAATACCTATTTCTTCTTGCACCTTCAAATCCACACACATCCACTATCACCTCTTCATTACTGTCAATATTGTGCAGATTTTCGAAGTGTTCCCTCTACACTCTTCTCACGAAGCACCATTCTTATTCATTATTTTATGCAGATTCCCCTTACTCACATTCTTAACCTTTCGCGCTTCCTCCTAGAAAATCTTCCTGGTCTCTTGTAAGTCCCCATTCATCCTTCTTCCAAACTGTTCATTTACCTCATTTTCCTCCAACTTATGCAATGTTTAGTCTTCCTTTTTTCCTCCGTGGATCTTTTTTTGACTATCGTGCATCCCTAAAAGTAAAAAAAAAAAACCTTTAAGTCAGAAGGTACGTGAGCCAACTCCATAAACAAAGATAATTTTTTACATTTTATGATGAGAATTGTTATTTCCCATGTTCAACATCTTTATGTATGTGCCCGGAATTGAGGAAAGAATGAGTGATTTCGTAGGAGGAAAAATAACACTATCAGTAAAAATCTTTTGAAACCATTTGCCCTCCAATGTTTTATGTGCTGAAATTAATCAATAGAAAAAATCGTACATTTTTTCACTGTCTAATTATATTATACTGAAGGGAATCACAGATATTATCTCAAGACATTTCCCAACAGGAAGAGCAGGAAATTGGGAACGGTTCTTTGAAAATTCATTGAACAGTTGGATGAGACCCCGATGGTCTATAATTGACAGTACTTCTTATGTTGTCAAGGCACCTCTTGAATCTCAAGTTTAAGAGGATTTCTTATTTTGCGAAGATCTTACGAGTATGACGAATACAGCCGACGGCATGCAAATCATAGAGGAGTTTATTTTCACATCAGTAATATTTCGAGGAATGGAGTTCTCTATTTGTACTGATGGAGCACCAGTGATGCTATGAAAAATATCTAGATTCTTAGAACATGTAAGGAGAAAAGATCCTAATATCTTTAATCACTGACATAAAGAGCATTGCACGAACCATTAAAGAATATTCTGTAAATCGTTGTTATGGCGATAATTCATCAAAGCAAGCTCAATTATCGTAATTTCAAGCAGTTCTGCAAAGTAATGGGAAAGAGAACATCTAGTTCTACTGATCCACACGAAACTCGGGAAGCTCTCAAAAGGAAAAGTTCTTGCAAGTTTTTTTCCGAGTTTATACATTTGATCAAATCGTTCCTTCGAGATGTAAGTTTGGTAAACCAGACTTTCCACTACGCCGACAGTTCTTTTGTAATATCTCCTGATTGTCTACTCAATGTATTTACACACTTTAACGCTGTGAATACATTTTTTTCAAGGCATAGATGAAACTGTGCTTGATGCAATTGAAAGTATACAGTCTTTACAGGATAAACTACAGGTGTGGTCAATGAAAGTCGATAAGAACAATTTTCAAAAATTCCCTTAACTTGATTGGGTTCCATCTTCGAACCTTAACATTAGCAATAATGAAGAAATAACCTCCATACATCTACAACATTGAAACATAGGTTTGATGGATATTTTAGATCATTAGTCGATAGAGCAGTGTTGGTAAGGAGCGTTCAATATTAATTTGTTCCTTACTAACGACAACGACTCAAAGTAAGATGAACTGATTGATTTGCAGAACATACATAAGCTTGAAGTAGATTTCGAAGCTATGATTTTAATTAAGTTCCGGTAAAATCGGCATGTAAGAATCCTTTCAGCTCTAATAAAAGAACATATCAAGTGCTTTTGTCTTTTGACAGAATATATTTACCTGGGTTTAAATTTTGAACACTTTCGACTATAAAAAACAAGTCGTGAAACAAGTTGAAGGCAGTATATAATATGCGAGTTTCCTGTCCAAAAACAGACAACAATTAATTAATTTTAAAATGAAAAACAAATAACACCTGAATTGCCACAATTTTGGGACTGTGTGATATTTTCCATGAATAAAAATAAGTTTGATTTATGTGTAAACCGACGTAATTAACAAATTTGAATATTTTAACTATTAAGTTTGTATCTCTTTGCTTACATTTTAAGCCATTTTATTTTATTTAACAAATTTGTACTGGCTTAGTCACAGTGATTCATTTTGAGCATATATATATATATATATATATATATATATATATATATATATATATATATATATATATATATATATATATATATATATATATATATATATATATATATATATATATATATATATATATGATCTGAGGTTATTACTCAGACCAATTAAATAAGTAATTAATAATTGGATGATGGAGTGAAAAGGTTTTTTCTGCTTTTGAAGTTTATTAATTGTGCACGTGAAATAATAATATGACAGATGATATAATCAATTTTGTAATCACAATGGGCAGAAAGTACTTAATTATGGAATAGACAAAGTTAATTTGATATAATAATAATGACACGGCAAACTGCCGGCTTAGCTGGCCCTATGCTATCTGACCACACAACCGATTCGTCCGGCGTCTAAAATAATAATCCCGTCTTCGGCTGGGGCCCCTTAAGGCGGCTTCCACAAGCTCTCCCCAAACCGTTACAAGTTTGAAGCTTTAACCCTAAAATGTTGGCATTGTTAGGCATTCGTATGCCTCCAGTATTTTTCCACTTGTATTTCAAGGAGTTTGAGAGCTTCATTCCCCCACTTAAGTGGGGGGATATTGCACTTACATGCCCCGCTCCCTCTCTCCTCAATATGCATCTGGTAAAAGCGTTTTTACCTGATCAAAGTGGTGCCCCGGAGCTGACTCTCAAATAAATTGCAAAAACAAATGGAAGAGAGCTTCCACTTGTGATAATTGCAATATGTTTGATAGCTAGCCACACTGAATGCCTTCCTTAATTCTATTACAAACAATCTCAAGGATAGAGGAAGGAAGATAGGTGGAAAACTACTTGAGGAGGGTAAATTACAACTACTAAATATTATTATTCAATATTTTGGGTACACAATCTTTGCACTTGCAAAATTTCTAATTACATAACCTTTGACCGCGTTACCTGTAAAAGAAAAGATTAGTAAGATGTTGTCTACATATGATTTCTTTCTCTCACATTTTTATTACATTTATTTTTCTGCTATTTTCTACTCTGATCGGCCTCCGCTAAATGGTAATAGATCTTTATGTTTCTTAAATTCTCCGCTACAGGCTGACCATTTTTTAAGATATAAACCGTGTTATTAGTGAACCGCAATACCTTATAAGGCCCCTGATACTTTGCTTCTAGCTTGCCTAAATTATATTGTTTGTTTCTTACAAGAACTAGCTTTGTTTCCTTCAAATTTTTAGGAACGAACACGGATCGATTCTTCAAAGTGGCTCTCGGTGCCAACGGCTGGGCAAACAACCCTGCTAACTTGTTTAAATATTTATCATAACACATAGCTTCTCCAGGTCTCTCTGACTCTACTAATCTCCCAGGTATATTCACGTTTTGGCCAAAGAGCACCTGAGAAGCTGTTATACCATTTTTCTGTCAAAGGAGCCGTTCTTATTGCAAAAAGCGCGAACGGAAGGACTGATACCCAATCGTGTTGTTTGAACTCGTTTTCACTCAACATGCAACGAAGGCTGGCTAATAAAATTCTATGGCGGTTTTCAAGATTTCCGTTGGCTTGAGGACTTCCCACTGTGGTGCAGATATGTTCTGCCCCAATCATCTTACAGACCTCTTCAAACAGATGGGCTTTAAAGCACCCGCCATTGTCACTGAGGATTTTGTCCGGGACTCCCGTAAATGGCAGAATTTCATACAATAAGATTTTAATTACGCTCTCAGCATTCATCTCCTTCAAAGGAATAGCAAAAAGATAACTACTATACCTATCAATGGCAGTAAACAAATATTTATACCCCCGGCAGGGGGTCATCTTAAGAATGTCAATTTGCAACATTTCAAACTTATAGGTCACCTCTTTGAACTGGCCATAATTAGGACTAATAGTGCGTGCGCTTTTACTTATTTGACATTCATTACAAGCCCTAACTATCTCCTTAATTCGTGTGTGCATTCTTGCAAATACAAACTCTGCCTTTACTGCAATTTCCGTTCTCTTAACCCCTAAGTGGCCTTGCAAGTGCAACGTCCTTACCACTTCCGGTACGCAGGTCTCGGGCAAAATGACACGAGAATACCCCAGTGATACGTCCACATAAAGCTTTAGACTTTCTTTATTAAACCAAAAATTTTGTTCCACCATTTTCAACCCACTTTTTTCTCGGTTATTGATTAATGACTTTATGAAAGTATCTTCTTTCTGTTTTTCGCTTATGTTTTTGTAGTCAATACTCTTTAAGAATCTATCTATGACTAACTTATTTCGTTTATTACATTCTGATATCAAATTCACGGTTAATTCTTCTAATATTTCTCTATTCTCTCTTTTATCATCATTTTCCTTTTCTCTTTCGTACCTGGATAGTAAATTCCTTTCTAGGGCGACACGTGTCTCGAGTTCTGTCTGCGGTTTTTTAAAAGTCAAAGCGGTTTGTTTACTACCTTCTACAACTTTAGGGCAAATATTTTTATTGCCTACGATTCTAGTATCGGTTGTAGAGTTTAAATGTCCCATGAATGAACTACTCTCGAGTGTTGTTTCCTCTCTTGTGTGTGTGTTTGTTCGTTCGCTATTTGAAAATTTGGATTATTTTTAAAGATATATTCGTTTAACGGATTGGATTTTATACTAATTAATTTGAAAATTACATTATAAGAGCTTAGTAAATTTAATTGACGGACTTGTTTTGCGTTTTGATTTAATACATCATTTGTTTTGTTATATAAGGTGATTAATTCTTTCAAATGAGTATATATCGTTATTTTCCTCCCACTTAGTAGGTACCCGAATTTGTTAAACATTTTGTTTAGTATTAATAGCTGTTTACTTATATCATCATATCTTTTTTCAATAGCCGACTGGGTGGATGAATAGAAAGCATAAGGGCGGCTGTCTTGATCATCCCCCAGGATAACGCCTGATAAAGCATTTGACAGGCGTTATCAGGCGTTATCCTGGGGGATAACGCCTGATAAAGCATTTGACGAGGCATGGGGGAATATTTTTATGGGGGTTGATGTGCCGGGGTAGGCTAATAGGCAGGAATTTTTTATAGCGTTTTGGACAGCGCTAAAAGCCTTCTCAGACCTCTCGTTCCACAGTATTCTTTTTCTGGAATAAGATTTTCCTTTTAAATAGTCAGTTAATGGACCCATTAAGTCTGCTAAGCAAGGGAGCATTATTCTATAAAACGAAAGTTTTCCAATTAATCCTCTCATCTCCCTAATAGTATGCGGTTTTTTATAAGTTACTATCTCTGCAACTTTCTCCGGATTCGCTCTAACACCTTCAGCGCTTATTATGAAGCCTAAATATTCTAATTCAGAAACTCCAAATTTACTCTTTTTTTCATTAACACTGATAGATAAATAATTTAATCTTTTTAAAACAGTCTCAACAAGTCTTTCATGCTCTTCAGCTGTTTCTGTAAAGAGTAAAATGTCGTCAATATATACGTGACAGTTTTTTAAGTCAGACAATAATATATTCACCATTCTTTGAAATGCCGCCGGTGAGTTTATGAATCCCATCGGTAAAGAAGTATATATAAAGGTCCCGAGATTGCTTGTTATTGCAAAGTACTTCTGGCAATCAGGATGCAATGGCAGGTTGTAAAAGCTGTTCGTCAAATCTACCTTGCTGAAATACCGAGCACCTTTGAGTGCGAAAATTGCATCGTAAATATTTGGAAGACCGAATATATCCACCTCAGTTCTTTTATTAAGCTCTCTAAAATCTGTCACTAGTCTAACTCTCCCCCCTCCTTTATCCAAAACACTAAACGGCGCTGACCAGGTGGTACTTGCACGCTTTAAAACCCCGGCCGCTACTAATTGGTTTAATTCCTTTTTTGTTGCTTCATACAGTTTATGCGGGACCCTTCTGCCAGGTAACCTTATAGGCGGGCCTTTTATGGTCGGCTTGTATGGGTAAGCACACGCCAACTCCCTCAATATCCCTTCTGGTATATCTCCCACTTTTTTCCCTCCCCCCAATTCTGTCTCCAGTTCACTTCCTTCTCTCGTATCCCCCATTTCTTGTCCCCCATACTTAGAAAATATTTCATCCCATTTTTTTCGTTGTTTTATCTTTAAATGAATATTCTCTTCTAAATAAGGATTTAAGAACAATGTTTTATATTTATATAAAATGTCATTAAGAGGAAAGAGCGGACTAAAAGGCAAAGGTGGGTGAGTTTTAGGAGAGTCATGCAAAAGATCATGAGAGAGAGCAGTTATTTTTAAAGAGGATATAGAATGATCGGGCCTTAATAATACGGTATGATTGGTATCAGGATCAATGAGTACATCGTTCTTAAAATCTATACCAAACCCAAAATGTTTCAAAAAAGTGATACCTATTATGTTTAGTTTTACATCTGCTATATAAAATTTGTGTTTATATATTTTATTCAAACCAATGTCTAAATCTATATTAATATAATCGTAAACATTTATTTTGGTGCCATTGGCGGCTAAAATGTGGCCCATTGGTCGTTTCGACCTATGAATGGGGCTAGCCCTAATCAGATCGATTTCCGAGCCAGAATCTAATATATAAAATTTATTATCAATTCTATTCAATACTTTATATAACTTAGAGCCAGCTACATCACCTTTAGAGAGAGGAGTGTTATTTGTTTTTTCTTGGACGGCTGAGATAATTGGTTCTCTGCACAAATTAGAATTTAAACATATATCACCCGTCTCTCCCAAAGCTTCGCATACTGAGCTCGATGATAATACCTTCCGATCATTCTCATATCCAATACTCAAATAATTATTAAAGAAAGTATAACCGACATGCATGTTAGAATTATAATTACATAATACCTGATTATTAATCTCTCTCATATTTTTATTATTTAATACATGGGCTATGGCAATTTGGTCTTTTTTTATTTCATTTTCAATATCAGTTTCGCTTATATGGCAATCGCTTTCGGGTTTTTCAACCTCACAGGTATTAACAATAGAAACATTTTTGTTATTTATATTACATGGAATTTCATTATTATATAACATTTCATTTTTATTATTAACATAATTAAAGTTCTCATTATTATTATTATTATTATTATTATTATTATTATTATTATTATTATTATTATTATTACTCGTTTTAATATTGCCATAGCGGTTTTCATCTTTAAATTTGTAAACTTGAACATAATTATTAAATGATACTGTTTTACCTTGTTCTTTTCTCGTGTTGCGGCCACCTGGATGAGATGATGACCTCGATATTAGTTTCCCTGAGTGGTGGTTGTATGATGGGGGTTGGCAGCAGCCCCCCCCTCGTGAGGGTATACCAGAGTATAAAGCGGGCATTCTTCAGACTCACATTTGTAAGCTTTGAGCCAATGCTTCTTATGATAGAAACAGACATTATTATAGGCATCATTATTCTGTTGTGAAGCATAGTTCTCATATCTACGTCTAGGCTGGCTCCTACCCCTCCTTGAATGTTGATGCCAGTCATTGGCTGGCGGCTGTCTCTGCGCCAGCTGGCTGAGTGAGTCGGCCACGCTCTTGGCTGTGTCCAATATGTTTTGTAATTGAGTCAGAATCTTCTGTTGAGTCTCCGACTCTTCCTTTCTTGAGTCGCGATCATGTGAGTAACTTCGTGAGCGGTTATAATGGTTCGAATTGGTTTCTTCTGAAAGCTGATTCACATTTCCCCAGTATGGGGGATCTCTCCCATATTGGGGCATCGGTTGGAAATTTTTATGTACAAAGTTCTTGAAAAGATCGTCGGCCACCACCACAAGTTTATTGATGTCATTATCTTGAGCTAAGGAATATAGACTCATCTGGACCTGAGTCGGCATCTCATTAAGGAAGAGCTCTTGTGCGAATTTCGGGTTATTCTCGACGAGTAAATCAAAGTTTTTTCTACCTAACACTTCCTTCACACGATTGAGATAATGACTTGGCAATTCTGTCTTTTCCATCCCCTTTTTGAAGACATCCCTCACCCTCTGTTTTAGTGCCGGTAAGTACGATTCATTAATTCTTCATAAGCATTTTCTCGTAATGGGAACTGTAATGTAGACACAAGACTGTTGGGGAGTATTGAGGCTAAAAGTCGGACTTTCTCCGAACCCTCATTTATTCCGTTAAGTTTAAATACCGCGTTGGTAGCAGACAACCAACTGACGATATCATAGCCATCGAAGGCGGGAAGTTGGTGGGATGAAAGAGAGCTTTTGTTTCTTCGCCCCTTTCCGAATGAACGTCTTCTTATATGTACGGGCGACTTATTTCCGTTTCGTCGAGGTGTACATTCCCGCTCACTATCCGAGCTCGTAGATGATTCTTCCACTAAAGATGGTGAGGCTGATTTTGGGGGTGAGGGAGACTTCTTCGCTCGTTGTCCTTTGGGGGAGGTAGGCTTTCCTCTCCCCACTCTGAGACTAGGCGCAGTTTTCTTATTAGCCCCCATGGTGGGTTTTCGTGAACAAAGAAAGACTTGAGTGTTTTTTTTTTTTTTTTCAAAAGCGTTTAGGCTAAAGGACTCTCACAGAGTTTGTTGCTATGGGCAAAAGTTCGTAATTTGGGAGCGCGTTTCAAATTTCCTTTTGATTTAAAACTGCGATTTTTTTTTTTTTCACAATTATTATGTATTGTTAATCTTTCTTCACGCAGTATTCTTAATACTTATTTATTATCATATATCACTTTCCACAGTTATTATTTTTAATAGCACGATTACACAGTTAATTTTTGATAACACTTTCACAAAATTTCACAGTTTATTCAATTACTTTTTTTTTTCACACCGTCGTTCACTGTTCAGAAGGGGATTTTTAATTATAATAATTAATAATAATGATGTAAGGTCACTCTGGGATCACCAGATTTGATCTGAGGTTATTACTCAGACCAATTAAATAAGTAATTAATAATTGGATGATGGAGTGAAAAGGTTTTTTCTGCTTTTGAAGTTTATTAATTGTGCACGTGAAATAATAATATGACAGATGATATAATCAATTTTGTAATCACAATGGGCAGAAAGTACTTAATTATGGAATAGACAAAGTTAATTTGATATAATAATGACACGGCAAACTGCCGGCTTAGTTGGCCCTATGCTATCTGACTAATACGTCTGCCTCTTTCGGCGTCTAAAATCACAATCCCGTCTTCGGCTGGGGCCTCTTAAGGCGGCTTCCACAAGCTCTCCCCAAACCGTTACAAGTTTGAAGCTTTAACCCTAAAATGTTGGCATTGTTAGGCATTCGTATGCCTCCAGTATTTTTCCACTTGTATTTCAAGGAGTTTGAGAGCTTCGTTCCCCCACTTAAGTGGGGGGGTATTGCACTTACATGCCCCGCTCCCTCTCTCCTCAATATGCATCTGGTAAAAGCGTTTTTACCGATCATATATATATATATATATATATATATATATATATATATATATATATATATATATATATATATATATATATATATATATTATTTGTTTAGCGTTATCTCGATAAATTATCGCGATAATTTATCGCGATAACGGTTTCTGGTTATCTGTTATCCATATAATCTTTTACCGATAATCGGTATCGCGATAATTTTTGTTCCAAACTACCGATAACTATATGGTGATAATTTATCGCGATAACGGTTTCGGGTTATCTGCTATCCGATAAAATCTTTTATTAATAATGGGTATCGCGATACTTTTTGTTATATATATATATATATATATATATATATATATATATATATATATATATATATATATATAGTATGTAGTAGTTTATATAGTATATATATATATATATATATATATATATATATATATATATATATATATATATATATATCAGTGGCGGCTTTTGGGGGTAGGCAGAGTAGGCAACGCCTACTTGTCTTAGTGAACCCAAAAAATATTAAAGTCAGCATATATATATATATATATATATATATATATATATATATATATATATATATATATATATATATATATATATATATATATATATATATATATATATATATATATATATATATATATATATAAAGAATGATTTCGTTCGAAGGCTAGCTTTAAGATGCCGTCATCAATTTCTACTCGATTCCTTTTTTAATAGTAGCGATCGGTGGCAATTGTTACTTCTCGAAGTCAAAAATAGTTCCTTATTCTCTGAGGCAGGCTAGGCAACTGTGGATGTGCCTGACGAATCAGTAGCAGTAATCATTTTTTTTTAAATAATTCCCATTTAAATTGCATTAGCAAGAAATAATAATAATATTATTAATAACATAATTATAATAATTAACTAATTAATAATTTTATGCTAACTTGATCATCTCTTATACCATGACTCAAAATCTGAGTCTAAGAAAAACGCGTTGAGTCACGACTCTTTCTCGGCAATTTGTAGCATGCCTCTCTGCAGACCAGCAGTAGCTCCGTTTTCTATATATATTAATAATGTGAGTGATTTTGTTGGGAGTTTTAGTTATTAATAATACGATTTTCATATTATTTATTATATTAATTTATTACTGATTTTGTGTGTTTGTAATAAAATTAAGCTGTTAGTTTTATAAATACTGGGATATTGGAATCGTATTCGATTTAAGTTTCATTAAAAATTACTCAATTCTTTTTCGAGTGTCGCACTGAAATTCAAATGTTAGAACACCCCGCACCGTTTTTTCTATTACATTGTCGTTATATATATATATATATATATATATATATAGATATATATATATATATATATATATATATAATTTTATATATTTATATATATATATATATATATATATATATATATATATATATATATATATATATATATATATATATATATATGTTATATATTGTTTTGCCTACTTAAAGAATATGACCGCGAGCCGCTGTTATATATATATATATATATATATATATATATATATATATATATATATATATATATATATATATATATATATATATATATATAAAGAAACATGACTGGAGTCTTCAAGAAGGCATTAAGGAGTACCATCGCCACAGCCACAGGCGCCTTGAACAAGCAAGGTAAGTCATGTTGTTTGACCCGATTACATGAGCACAAAAA
>JABUQX010003984.1:47500-62107 GCA_015478945.1 Trachelipus rathkii | reverse complement strand
AGCAAAAAGGAGGCAGGTAGGTGGATATATGGAGGAAGAAAGATGGAGGAAGGAGGAAGGAGGAAGTTGGAAGGAGGAAGGAGGAAGGAGGCAGGAGGAAGGAGGAAGGTAGGAGGAAGGATGGAAGAAGGAGTCTGAGAAGGAGTCAGAGTTAATACCGGCACCGGTACAGGAGCCGGTGCGATGCTAAATTAGAAAACATTCGTTAAGCCCCTTATTGGTATCAATGTATATGTTTATAAGATCGTAGATCTCAAATATGGGGGGATTCAAGTTTCTAATATATGTCTGGGGACCCCCCCCCAGAGAGGTGGTCCCCAACTGAAATAAAAGAAGAAAGGCATGGAATGCAAAACAGAAGAGGAAGGATAAATAGGACTGGAGGAAGAGCACGGATGCTTCTTAAGAAGATAACCCGTTTTCTAATGGCTGAAGACTGACATTTCTATTTTCAAATATCGTTTTCTTTTTACTAACATCAACTAAAATATATTTTTTCCTGTTGAAACATATATATATTGTATGCTATTTTTATTTTATGTTTCATTTTACATTTATTCTTTGCGTTTAATTTTTTTTTTAATTTAAATTTTAATTTATTTTCAAATTTTTATTATTTTTTTTTTATTTTTTATTTTTGTTTTATTTGCCTAAAGCATTTTGTTTTTACTAAAAATTTTATTCTTTTATGTTTATAACTTAAATAATTTGCGCTTTTACAAACCCTAAAGCAGTAAATCAGTAAATCAGTAAATCAAACCACCCACCCCACCCCTCTCACCCATACATGATCTATTGATCTATTGATCTATTCATCTATTGATCTATTGATTCAAATCATATTTTGTATAACATAACAAAAAACTTTTATTTATTTTTATTTTATCTGCTTAAAACATTTTGTTTTTACTAAATTTTTTCATTCTTTTTATGTTTATAACTTTAAAAATTTGCGTTTTTGCACACCCTAAATCAGTAAATCAGTAAATCAAATCAACCACCCCCCACCCATACATGATCTGTTGATCTATTGATCTATTGGTTCAGGTCACATTTCGAGTATCATTCTGGATTCTGGATAAACATAACATAAAAATAAGTTCTTTATATACTGACCAACGAATATATGCTAACGTAACAAAGTTTTTCAAATTAATAAAGCTAACATAGCATAACCTGAACTATGAATATAATGTACAACGACAAACCTAAAATACCTTACGCACGAATAAACAGCTAACATTAACAAAGTTAAATACTTAACAACAGTAAAGTGACTAACATAGCATACAGAACCCAACCTATTCACACTTTTTGAAGCATATCTCTAACATATCAATGTTAATTTTACATTAACATGGTAATATTTAACAAAAATTTATTACAACCTTGGCTAATTATTTATCATACTGACCAACGAATATATGCTAACATAACAAAGTTTTTTACATTGGCATAGTAATATTTAACAAAAACTTTTCATAACTTTACGCAACTATCATAATCCCCAATGAATAATTGCAAACATAACAAAGTTTTATCCAAACATAACATAAAAATAAGTTCTTCGAATTAAATATCATAGTAAAGTGTAAATGTTTACTGATTCTAAATCAGTAAATCAGTAAATCAGTAAGTCAAACCACCCGCCCATCCACTCCCCTCCCCTCGCACCCTTCCATGATCCATTAATATATTGATCTATTGATCCAAGTCACATTTCGAGTATCATTTTGGATAAACATAGCACAAAAATAAGTTCTTTATATACTAACCAACGAATATATGCTAACGTAACAAAGTTTTCACATTAATAAAGCTAACATATCCTAACCTGAACAAAGAATATAATGTACAGCGACAAACCTAACATACCTTACGCACGAATAACCTGCTAACATTAACAAAGTTTTATACTTAACAACAGTAAAGTAACTAACATAGCATACAAAACGTAACCTATTCACACTTTTTTCAAGCATATCTCTAACATATCAAAGTTAATTTTACATTAACATGGTAATATTTAACAAAACTTTTTCATAACCTTGTCTAATTAACATACTGACTAACGAATAAATGCTAACGTAACAAAGTTTTTTACATTAACATAGTAATATTTAACAAACATTTATCATAACCTTACCTAACTATCGTAAGCCACAACGAATAATAGCAAACATAACAAAGTTTTATCCAAACATAACATAAAAATAAGTTCTTTGAATAAAATATCACAGTAAAGTGTAATAGTTTACTGATTCTAAATCAGTAAATCAGTAAATCAAACCACCCGCCCCTCCCCTCCCCTCTCACCCTTCCATGATCTATTGATCTATTTATATATTGATTCAAGTCATATTTCGAGTACCATTTTGGATAAACATAACATAAAAATAAGTTCCTAATTATCTGACCAACGAATATATGCTAAGGTAGCAAAGTTTTCACATCAATAAAGCTAAACATAATCATAACCTGAACTAAGAATATAATGTACAACGACAAACCTAACATACCTAATGATGAATAATCTGCTAACATTCACAAAATTCCCTACTTATCAAAGGTAAAGTAGCTCTAACAGTGCATTCAAAACTCAATCGATCCCCACTTTTCCAACATATCATCAGCAGCTAAAGCAGTATTATCTAACAAAATCCCTTAACAAAGTGTCCAATCTATCAAAGATACCAGCACCTTGAACTATGAATTGATACTACATTCATCAAAGTGTCACGCATATCAAATATAACATATTTGAACAATGAATAAACATAGACATTAGCAAAATTTTCAGCCAAACCAAACATTACTCAGCAAAAACTTAACCTAAGCCCACGTTTCTAAAGCAGTATTTTCTAACAAAATCCCTTAATAAAGTATCCAATCTATCAAAGATAGCCAGCATCTTGAAAACTATGAATTGGATACCCCTTAATCAAAGTGTCACGATATCAATATATAACAACATTTTGAACTGTGAATAAACGTTAAGAACATTATTGCAAAATTATCGGCCAAACCTAAACATTAACTCAGCAAAAACTTACCCTAAGCCCACGTTTCTAACACTCATCACCACAGCTAACACAGTAATATCTTACAAAACTTATCATTTCTCTAGCAAATCAGTGTTAGTTTCACATGTCCATAGTAATATTTAACAAAACGTAACAGAAATTAAACATAACCTAATATAGATTTCACATAGACACTCAAAATTATTTCATAAGTTTTATTTTAATTAAAAACAAAGCGATGTGGCCAAATCATCGGTATAACCGCTATTCCCAAATTCACTAGATTAGAATAAAACGCTATCACGACCAAGATGAGTCATTATATATCCAAATAACATACCAAGACCCTATCTAACCGAAAACTCAAATTAACACCGCTTTTCCAACATATAAATGTTAATGTTACATTAACATAGTAATATTTAACAAAAATTTATCATTCAGCCCGACGAATAAAACATAACAAAGTTTTATCCTCAGTAAAGTTAAACTAAGAACATAACATACTTAACGAGCGCGGTATACGAATAAACTGCTATTATTAACAAAGTTAACAACTTAACCAATAATGCTAACATGGCAGAACCTGAACTAAATCAATGCTAATTTTACATTGTCATAGTAATATTTAACAATACTTAGCAAATAATTTATCATAACCTAACCTAACTATCGCACTAATAAATGCTAACTTGAACTAAGAACATAACATACCTAACTTACGAATAAACAGTTTTCATTAACAAAGTTATTTGATTATCAACTGAAAGTAACTAACATTGACCATAAAACTTAGCCTATCTCCCATTTTCTATCATTTCTAGGCCATATCAATGTTAATTTAATATTAACAGTAATATTTGTCATATCATAACCTAACTAACATATTGAACGATGAGTAAATGCTAGCATAACAAAATTTTAACATCCGTAAAGCTAACATAATATCGCCCAAACTAAGAACATAGCATACCTTACGTACGAATAAACAGCCAACATTAACAAAGTACACTGATTTTTATCGGAAAAGTAACTACCATTGCATCACAAAACGTAACCTACTCCCCTACAAAGAACCTAACTATCATACATTCATAACAATCGGATACATAAGGGCACAGCCCTTTGGGCTGTTCACTTACTGCTTACACCCACCTTCGGGGTACCCCGAGATGGGTCTTCATGCATTTCTCTGGGAGCGATCTCCATGTAGTGGTATTCGTCCCTGAAAATTGTTCGGTTATGTATCGTAAAGATCGAGATTGTTATGTTGATGAGTGAGCGCATTCGTGAAAGCTTTTGTATAAACTTGAAAGTAACCCTAATGATAAAAGCCTACCGGGTAAGCCTAACTGAACATCAGTGTCATATAGCCTCAAATCTTGGTAAGTATGATAGTAAGGTTCTTTGTAGGGGAGTAGGTGAACTTTTGTGATGCAATGGTGGTTACTTTTCCGACATTAACCTTTGTACTTTGCTAATGTTGGCTGTTTATTCGTACGTAAAGTATGTTATGTTCTTAGTTTAGGCGATATTATGTTAGCTTTACGGATGTTAAAACTTTGTTTATGCTGATAATTAGTATTATGATGGTTAGTTAAGGTTATGATATGACAAATATTACTATGTTAATATTAAATTAACATAGATATGGCCTAGATATGATAGAAAATGGGAGATAGGCTAAGTTTTTATGGTCAATGTTAAGTTACTTTTCCGTGATAAAGGCAAAAAACTTTGTTAATGAAGAACTGTTTATTCGTAATTTAGGTATGTTATGTTCTTAGTTCAAGTTAGCATTTATTAGTTTGTCAGTGCGATAATTATTAAGTTAGGTAATGATAATTTTTTTTTGTGTTGTTAGAGTTTCCAACTAATGTAAATTAGCATTGTTATGTTGGAAAAGTGAGGTTAATTGAGTTGGAAGTAATGTTAGCTACTTTACCCTTTGATAAGTAGGGAACTTTATTAGCGTTTAGCAGATTATTCTACGTAAGGTCATGCTAGGTTTGCTGTTTTAACATTAATGTTCTTAGTTCAGGTTCTGCTATGTTAGCTTTATTGGTTAAGATGTTAACTTTGTTAATGATAGCAGTCTATTCGTACACCGATCGCGTTAAGTATGTTATGTTCATAGTTTGGATTTACTGAGGATAAAAACTTTACTATGTTTGCAATTGTTAGTTTATGACATGATAAATTTTTGTTAAATTAACTATGGTTAATGTAGCATTAACAATTGATTGTTGGAAAAGCGGTGTTAGCTTGAGTTTTCGGTTAGATAGGGGTCTTGGTATGTTATTTGGATATATAATGACTCATCCTTGGTCGTGATAGCGTTTTATTCTAATCTAGTGAAATTTTGGAATAGCGGTTTTACCGATGATTTGGCCACATCGCTTTGTTTTTAAAGTAAAGCTTATGAAATAATTTTGGGTGTCTATGTGATATCTATATTGGGTTATGTTTAATTTCTGTTATGTTTTGTTAAATATAACTATGGCAATGTGAAATTAACGCTGATTTGTTAGAGAAATGATAAGATTTGTAAGATATTACTGTGTTAGCTGGTGATGATGTGTTAGAAACGTGGGCTTAGGTTAAGTTTTTGCTGAGTAATGTTAGGTTTGGTCGAGAATTTTGCTAATGTCTACGTTTATTCATAGTTCAAAATGATGTTATATTTGATATGCGTGACACTTTGATGAAGGTAGTATCAATTCATAGTTCAAGGTGCTGGTATCTTTGATAGATTGGATACTTTGTTAAGGGATTTTGTTAGATAATACTGCTTTAGCTGCTGATGATATGTTGGAAAGTGGGGATTGATTGAGTTCTGTATGCACTGTTAGCAACTTTACCTTTGACAAGTAGGGAACTTTGTGAATGTTAGCTGATTATTCATACGTGAGGTATGTTAGGTTTATCGTTGTACATTATATTCTTAGTTCAGGTTATGATATGTTAGCTTTATTAATGTGAAAACTTTGTTACCTTAGCATATATTCATTGGTCTGTATGATAATTAGGTAAGGGTATGATAAATTTTTGTTAAATATTACTTTGCTAATGTAAAAATAACAATGATATGTTAGAGATATGTTTGAAAAAGTGTGAATAGGTTACGTTCTGTATGCAATGTTAGTTACTTTACTGTTGTTAATTATGGAACATTGTTAATGTTAGCCGTTTATTCACTCGTAAGGTATGTTAAGTTTGTCGTCGTACATTATATTCTTAGTTCATGTTATGATATGTTAACTTTATTGATGTGAAAACTTTGTTACGTTAGCAAATATTCGTTGATCAGTATATAAAGAACTTGTTTTTATGTTATGTTTATCCAAAACGATACTCGAAATATGACTTGAATCAATAGATCAATTGATCAATAGATCAAGGAAGGGTGGGAGTGGAGGGGAGGGAGGGGCGGTTGTTTTGATTTACTGATTTATTGATTTACTGCTTTAGGATCATTAAACTATTACACTTTACTATGATATTTTATTCAAAGAACTTATTTTTATGTTATGTTTGGATAAAATTTTGTTATGTTTGCAATTATTCGTTGGGGATTATGATAGTTAGGTAAGGTTATGATAAATGTTTGTTAAATATTACTATGTCAATGTAAAAAACTTTGTTACGTTAGCAAATATTCGTTAGTCAGTATGTTAATTAGACAAGGTTATGATAAATTTTTGTTAAATATTACCATGTTAATGTAAAATTAACATTGATAGTTAGAGACATGCTTGAAAAAAGTGTGAATAGGTTACGTTTTCTATGCTATGTTAGTTACTTTACTGTTGTTAAGCATGGAACTTTGTTAATGTTAGCAGTTTATTCGTGCGTAAGGTATGTTAGGTTTGTCGTTGTACATTATATTTTTAGTTCAGGCTATGCTATGTTAGCTTTATTAATGTTAAAACTTTGTTACGGCAGCATATATTCGTTGGTCAGTATGATAATTAGCCAAGGTTATGATAATTTTTTGTTAAATATTACCATGTTAATGTAAAATCAAGGCTGCGGAGTCGTAAAATAAATTTTTCGACTCCGACTCCGACTCCGACTCCTTAAATTAAAATTTGGATTTTCGACTCCGACTCCGACTCCGAATCCACTTAAACAAAAATTTTCGACTCCGACTCCACTCAAAGAAAAATTTTCGACTGCGACTCCGACTGCGACTCCAGCAGTCAAATTCAAAATTTCGACTCTGACTCAGCTTAGTGCTTACAGAGTTACAGTAAAACATTTATTTGTTTCAACTATTTATTTTCGTTTGCTTTTGAGAATAAAAAAATATACCACTTTTCCAATGAATCTAATCTCCAAATGATATACGGTAAAGTACCCGTAAAGACATAAAGATGTAGGCGCAACACATTCAAAAACAAATATATTAGAATTTGAAACAATGTATAACGTAATTATTGAAAATAACTTTTATTTTTATTATATAAACAGCCATTATAAAATTAACAGTTTAATAATTTCAGTCTCAAGTGGTACTTAAAAAGTAAAAGATCATAATATTAAATTACTTTTCTCTGTATATATATATATATAGTTTATTATATATATATATATTATAATTATTATATATATATATATATTATATATATATATATATATATATATTATTATATATATATATATATGAGTTATATATAGTAATATATATATATATTATAATATTATATATAATATATATAGATATAATATATATATAATATTAATATATTATATTGATTTAATATTAATAGCGGAGTGAGGCAGGGATCTATTATGTCTCCTTGGTTATTCAATTTGTATATGGATGGGGTTATGAAAGAATTAAAGATGGGGGTGGCAGGAAATGGTGTTAGAATGATGGAGAATGGAGGTGAGTGGAGGGTGCCCTACAGTAGTATAGGGAGGGAAACTGGCAGGAGGTCCGCTAATCCTTTACTTTTGCGCTTTTTTTTGGTACTTTTTTACTAATTTTAGCCATTTTTTTACTAATTTGGCTACTTTTTTTAACGTTTTTGTCCATAATTCAGGTCAGGAAGCCAGATAAACTGGACGTGATAAGTAACGGAAGCCAGATTTGTCGTTAAATCTGGCGCCCTAATCCGCTAAATTTGTCATTTTTTTTTTTGGCACTTTTGGCACTTTTTTAACGCTTTGTTCATAATTCAGGTCAAGATCCCCAACTCCGGAGGATTTTGGGGGATTTTTCCCATTGGCAGCCCTGCACGTCGAAGGCAAAGACTTGAAATCCACTTTGGAAGGTTTTTGGAAATTCCAGTCATGTCGGCAGCTGACTTGGAAATTTCCGTCATTTCATCAGATTTTGACGTTTGATACGTCAAACCTAGGGTTGAGAGGGTCGATGAGACCGAATATTAAGTCTGGATATATCTGTATCTCTCTCTCTGTATGTGTTTTTGAAACGTGAAACTCAAAGGATTTTAGCCCCCAGAAGTGGGGCGGAGACCCCCCCCCCAAAGGGGGCTTTTTGGTTCCTAAGATAGGTTTTTTTTTTTTTTAAAAAAATTGGGGGAAAACCCGAATAGAAAAAATCAAATTTTTTTATTTTTTGGAAATGGTTTAGAGTAGCTAAGGAGGCATAAACCGTGATCGATTACCCCTAAATCGATCTTTAAATCGTCTTTCTACGTGCTCTGGTTGGTTTTTTACATTAAAAAATATATTCGAAAGGAAAATAATTACAATAATTACATTCGATTAATCGCGGTAGTGATGCAGCACTTTGAAGCAGACCGCACCCTATTTCGATATCGCAAGGAATAGAGCTATCGTCTGAAACTTGAATATAATCTATGTATGGGGTAAGGACGAATCCGTGTAAATTTCAAGTCTGTAGGATGTATATAGAGGGGGGTCGCCCCCGAGAGCGAAGGTGAAATATAACGCTACGCCCTTGTGTGTGTGTGTTGGGTGAGTAAAGATTAGGCTTAACGATTTCCAATCGAGCAGGTGAGTCACAGGCGAGTTTTAGTGACCGTAGGTCACCCCTAAGGGGGTGTTGCCCCCTTAGCGTCAAGGTCAAATTCGTTCTGAAAACCCTGTTAGGCTTAACGTATCGGAATGAAATTTGGATGTGAGTTATATGATGACGTAATCTCGTCGGAGACGAGATACGTCCCTCTGCGTCCTCCCCTGGAGGGGGGACAGCTGCCCACAAAAAAATTAAAAATGATCGTAGAAGACTGAAACTCGGAGAAAGGCTGGAGGAGACGGAGTCGGAGTCGGAGTCGGAGTCGGAGTCGGAGTCGGAGTCGGAGTCGGAGACGGAGTCGGAGTTGGATTCGGTTTCGGAGTCCAGGGACCCTGCCGGAGGAGGGTCCCTTCCTGAAAAAAGAAGAAGAAGAAATGAATGGAATGCAGAACAGATGAAGAAGAAAGGAAGAAGGAAGAAGAATGAGGAGGAGTCTGAGAAGGATTCAGAATTGGTACCGGCACCGGTGCGGGAACCGGTGCGGTGTTTAGTTAGTAAACATTCATTTAATAATACAAGATCATTACTGTTTACATAACTGATTCTGTTCTAACATGTACATATCGTCAATTGCATTGCATCTTGCAGAGACAACCTTTATTTTCTAAACGTTGAAGACTAACATTTATATTTTCAAATTTTTTCATAGTAATATTTAACATAACGTGCCTAACTTACGAATAAACAGTTTTCATTAACCAAGAGTATCTAAAGCAACACATTACCTTCCGTGAGAAAAACCAGGGGGATGCGCTCCTTGAAAGGGTGGGAATCCTGCGAGGGGGGATCACCCCGAAGGGGTGTAAGCGGGCTTTAGGCCTCAGCCCGAAGGGCTGAGGCCTTACCCCTCCTTCGAAGGGGTAAAGCCCGCTTACACCCCTTCGGGGTGATCCCCCCTCGCAGGATTCCCACCCTTTCAAGGGGCGCATCCCCCTGGTTTTTCTCACGGAAGGTAATGTGTTGCTTTAGATACTCTTGGTTAATGAAAACTGTTTATTCGTAAGTTAGGCACGTTATGTTAAATATTACTATGACAATGTGGAAATAACACTGATTTGTTAGAGAAATGATGAGTTTTTGTAAGATATTTACTGTGTTAACTGACGATGATGGTTTAGAAACGTGAGCCTAGTTTAAGTTTTTTGTTGAGGGAAATGTTAGGTTTGCCCTAGACTTTTGCTAATGTCTACGTTTATTCATATGTCAAAATGAATGTTTATACTGAAAACGCAGTGACACTTTGATGAAGTAGTGTTAATTAAGAATAAATCTTTGTTAAATGTTACTATGTTAAGTTAAAATTAAAATTGATATGTTAAAGACATGCTTGAAAAAATTGTAAATAAATAGGTTACGTTTTTTGTATGCTGTGTTAGTTACTTTGCTGTTGTCAAGTGTTAAACTTTGTTAATGTTAGCAGTTAATTCGGCTTAAGGTGCTTTAGGTTTGTCGTTGTACATTAATTTCTTAGTTTAGGTGATGCTATGTTAGCTTTATTAATGTGAAACTTTGTTACGTTGACATATATTCCTTGTGGTGTGTGTTTATGTGTGTGTGTGTGTATGTGTGTGTTGTGTGTGTGTGTGTGTGTGTGGTTTTGTGTGATATGTGTGTGTGTGTGTGTGTGTATATGTGTGAGTGTGTCATTTATTCTTAGTTCATTACACTACTGTTCGCATAACTGATTCTGTTCTAACATGTACATATCGTCAATTGCATTGCTCTGCAAAGATAAACCGTTTTTTTTTCTAAATGTTGAAGAGTAACATTTATATTATTCAAATCTCATTTTCTTCTTTTTATAAACGTTAACATAATAATAATTTTTTTTTTCCTTAAGTTGAAACATGCATATACTGTTAACTATTGTTTTATAAGTTTATTTACATTTATCTTTGTGTTTTAATTTTATTATTTTAATTTTTATTTTTTATTTTTCTATTTTAAAATTTATTTTTCTAACTTTATTTTTTTTATTTTTTATTTTTTTTATTTGTTATTTTTTTATTTTTTATTTTTTCATTTTTTTTTTTTTTTTTATTTTTTATTTAAATTTATTTTTCTAACTTTTATTTTTTTTTTTTTTTGTAAGTTTTATTTTGCATTTATACTTTGTGTTTAATTTTTTTTTTTAATTTTTAATTTTTTATTTTTTATTTTTTTAAATTTTTTATTTTCTAACTTTTATTTACATTTATACTTTGTTTAATTTTTTTTATTTTAATTTTTATTTTTTTTTTTTTTTTTTTTTATTTTAATTTTTTTATTAAAATTTTTATTTGTTTTATTTATTTTTGGTTTATTTGCTTTAATTTTTTTTTTTATTTTAATTTTTAACTTTTTTAATTTTTTTTTTTTTTTTTTTTATTTTTTTTTTTTTTTATATTAAGTTTTATTTTTTACATTTTTTACT
This sequence comes from Trachelipus rathkii, assembly GCA_015478945.1. Taxonomy (NCBI): domain Eukaryota; kingdom Metazoa; phylum Arthropoda; class Malacostraca; order Isopoda; family Trachelipodidae; genus Trachelipus; species Trachelipus rathkii. The sequence goes on along the minus strand of JABUQX010003984.1, from coordinate 50,661 downwards.
TTGTGTTTAATTTTTTTTTATTTTTTTTTTTATTTTTATTTTTTTTTCTATTTTTTTTATTTTTTATTTTTATTTCTTTAAAACTTTTTTGTTTTTACTAAAACATTTTATATTTTTTATGTTTATATCGTAAAATTTTTTTTTTGTGTGTGTGTGTGTGTGTGTGTGTGTGTGTGTGTGTGTGTGTTTGTGTGTGTGTGTGTGTGTGTGTGTGTGTGTGTGTGTGTGTGTGTGAGTGTGTGCGTCAGTGTGTGTATAGTCATAATTAACATTGATATTTCAGAGATATGCTTGAAAAAAAAAAAAAGTGAATTGACTAGGTTACATTTTGGATGTAATGTTCTTACTTACTGTTGTTAAGTGAGGAACTTTGTTATTGTTTGACTGCTTATTCATGTTTAAGGTTTTGTCAGTTTGTTCGCTGGTACATTTTTTCTTAGTAAGTATGATGCTGAGTAACTTTTTTGAAATGTGAACTTTGTTACGTTAGAGTATACTTCAATGATCAGTATGATATTTATACACATGGTTGTGGTAAATTTTTTGTTAAAATGTTACTAATGTTTATTAAGGTAAAAATATCTGGATATGTTAGAAATAGGTGTGAATAGGTTACGTCTTTTGTAAGCTATGTTAGTTACTTCACTGCTGTTAAGTGTGGAACTTTGTTCATGTTAACAGTTTAATATTCGTGCTAGGTGTGTTAGGTTTGTCCTTTGTGCATTATTTTCTTAGTTCAGATGATGCTAAGTAATCTTTATTAATGTGAAAAACTTTGTACGTTTACAATATATTCGTTGAACAGTGTATAAAGAATTTGTTTTTTATGTTAGTTTTATCCAAAAATATACAAAATATGTTTTGAATCAATAGATCAATAGATTCAATAGATCACAACTTGACTGGAGGGTGGTTGGATGGTGGATGGATGGTGGTTTGAATTAGTGAATGTTACTGCTTTCAGGGTATGTAAAACGTTACAATTTTAGGTAAACATTATGGACCTTAATCAAAATAGAGTCAATAGATCACGATGGTTAGGAGGGAGGTTTGGATAGTGGTTTGATTTAGGGATTTACTGCTTAGGGTATGTAAAAACGTTACAATTTTAGTAAAAATTGACCTTACTCAATAGAATCAATAGAACACCAGATGGTCCCAGGAGGGAGGTGGATAGTGTTTCTGCCATTAGTGAATTACTTGCTTTAGGGCTATGTAAAACCCATGACATTTTAGTAAAAAATTTGATCTTAATCAATAGATCAATAGATCAATAGATTTCAATTAGATCAATAGATCACAAAATGGACAGGAGGGTGGTTGGATGGTGGTTTGATCTACTGATTTACTGCTTAGGGAATGTAAAACATGACAATTTTAGTAAAAAATTTGACGCTTATCAATAGATCAATAGATCAATAGATCATAGATCAATAGATCACAGACGGTCATGAGGGAGGGTGCTTGGATTGTGGTTTGATTTAGTGATTTACTGCTTTAGGGTATGTAAACGTAAATTTTTTTACGTTATAAACATGAAAGTATAAAAAAATTTTAACAAAACATACCCAATGTTTAAAGAAAATAAAAACAAAAAAAATAAAAATAGAAAAAATTTAAAAATTTAAAATATAATTAGAGAAATTGAAAAATTTAAAAAACTAGAAGAAAGAAGCAAACCATGTATAAAATGTAAGATAATGATAATTTCAAAGAACAAAAAAAAGTTAGAAAAGACAAATGAAATAAAAAAATTTAGAAAAAAATGAAAAAATAAAAAAATAATTGAAAAATAGTTAGAAAAAATTTATTTAAAAAAAATATGAAAAATAAAATAATTAAAATAAGAACAGTTAAACACATAGTTAATATAATGTAAAATAAAAACTATAAAAAAAAAAAGAAATATAAACAGTAATATTGCATTTTTCAACTTAGGAAAAAAAAAATTATACTAGTTAACCGTTTATAAAAAGAAAAATGAGATTTGAAAAATATAAATGTTAGTCTTCAACGTTTAGAAAATAAAGGTGTCTCTGCAAGATGCAATGCAATTGACGATATGTACATGTTAGAAACAGAAGCAAAAAAAGTTTCCTCTCCATGTATAATCAGTAATTTGATCTTGTATTATAAATGAATTGTTTGTACCTAATCTAAAACCGCACCGGTTCCCGCGACCGGTGCCGGTACCAATTCTGAATCCTTCCTTCTCAGACTCCTCCTTCATTCTTCTTCCTTGCTTCCGTTTCTTCTCCTCTGTTTTGCTTTCCATGCATTTCTTCTTCTTCTTTTTTCAGGAAGGGACCCTCCTCCGGGAGGTCCCTGGACTCCGAAACCGAAATCCAACTCCGACTCGTCTCCGAAGCCAAATTCCGAATCCAACCTCCGACTTCAGACTCCGGCTCCTCTACCCTGTCTCTAAGTTTCAGTCTTCTACGATCATTTTTTTTAATTTTATGGGGAGGGGCAGCGTCCCCCTCACTGGGGACGCAGAGGGACGTAATCTCGTCTCCGACGAGATTACGTCATCATATACCGTCACATCACAAATTTCATTCCGATACGTAAGCCTAACAGGGTGTTTCAGAACGAATTTTGACCTTGACAGCTAATTGGGGGCAACACCCCCTTAGGGGTGACCTAGTCACTAAAACTCGCCTGTGACTCACCTGCTCGATTGAAAATCGTTAAGCCTAATCTTTACTCGGAATACGCGCCCACAAAAGGGCGTAGCGTTATATTTCACCTTCGCTCTCGGGGGCGACCCCCCTCTATATACATCCTAGAGACTTGAAATTTCGTGTGTGACCAGTTTATCACATACATAGAACATATACCAAGTTTCAGAAAGCGATACCTCTATTCCTTCATATCGAAAAGGGGTGGTCTCGCTCAAAGTGCTGCATCACTACCGCGATTAATCGAATGTTAATTATTGTAATTATTTTCTTTGCGAATATATTTTTTAAATAGTAAAAAACCCAACCAGAGCAACGTGAATAAGAGATTTAAAGATCTGATTTAAGGGTAATCGATCGACGATAAAAATTGTCGATTTGGAAACCATCAAAAATGATCTATCGGTCATTTTTTAAAACCTTCTAGGAAACCAATAGCCCCTTTGGGTGGCCCTCGCCCACTTCTGGGCTAAATCCTTG
>JABUQX010003984.1:40000-42500 GCA_015478945.1 Trachelipus rathkii | reverse complement strand
GGTTTTTATAAGAAAGTGTGAAATGTAATAAATAAGAAATTAGTTTTATTTGAAGTAAAATAACTTTTACAAATTATTTTACAATTTTAAGTAACATTTTGTTGCCAGGAGGACCTACAGCTTTACTTGGGTCAATATGGTCTACTAATTGTTTTATATCTCGTTTTTTAAAGTGAAAGATATTATTAAATGAGTTAATACATTGTTGATGATCGTTTTTGGACTTGCTGAAGTAACAACACCAACAAGATTGGAAACGGAAACAACTTTGAGCATCAATAAATCTATTAAAAACAAAATAAACTTATATATAATACATCATAATAAACAATAACAATATTTATAAATAAACAATAATAATTGTAATGCACAAAATATGGAATTAGAATTTATAAGAAATATTAAATATTATCCCTTAAAATCTGACTTTCTTTGAAACCGAAGGTATGAAGGGTGACTAATTTAGTTTCGATATAAAAATTACGTAAGTAATATAATAGAAAATATGTTATTTAAATAAAAATAAATGTTCCACTTTTTCGAGATAAATTTTAAGCAAAAACTCACCCTTGGCTTTTTACGATAAAATCTATACAATATAAACTTTCGATCACAATCACTTGAAGCAGACAATAATACTAGGTCAAATTCACTGAGGCTAGGCCCGAAGCACAAGAGTGAAGCAACGTTGGATATTCACAAAATAACCAAAATCAATCCCTTGTAAAGGAAGCACACCCTGGGAATCAAATCCTTGATATTTTCTGAATAACTAAATCATAAAACTTCCATGGTGAAAGTGGCAAACTGACAAAAACTGTAGCAAAAACTGGAACAAAAATAGAACGTGTTTTTAGTAATGGCGGTTGATGGAAAGAGAACGGAAGTTGAGAGAGTCACGTGAATTTTTGCTCGAGACAAAAAATTGGTTCCAAATAAAAAAGGAAAAAGTACAAAATAAAAATAAAATAAAATAAAAATAGGAATTAGTTAAGACTAATGACTACAATTACCCCCCCCCCCGGCAGACACGGAGTGTTAGGGAGAGAAGCGTACAACAGGGCGGCGACGGCGGCTGGAACGAGACCGATGATAGGGAGGAGAAGGCACAGGAGGGGGGAGGAGGGTTAGGCTTTGTATGCATTGGAGGATCAGTCGTAAGCGGAAGGGGGAGTGGTAGAGGCGGCGGGGAAGGATTACGAACCGGAGAAGTGGACAGAGGGACGGAATGAGGAGGGGTAGGGTCAGTAGAATGTGTACGAGTAGAGGAAGATGAAGCCAGATGGGTGGTAGAAGGTTGTCGTAAACGAGGAGAAACAGGAAGGATGATTGGAGGAGGTGGAACAATGTCAACTGACAACTCAGGAGCAAAGTCCAAGAAGGCGGGCTTAATCCGGTCAATAGAAACATTTTTCACTTTAGAACCCCTTTGAAGCGAAAAATATTTACGATAACGCTGAAACACCCGAAAAGGTCCGTCATGTCGGGCCTGAAGAGGGCCTCGATGGGAGTCGTGACGAACAAGAACGTGTGTACAGGTATCGAGTTCGGCCGGAATGTAGATTGTGCGACGAGTTTTCGAGGAAGAGAGGGCTTCCATGAGTCGGCACATTGACGAAGACGAGCAAGGTAAGAATGATGATCAGTAGTAGGAGCAGGGGAAGGAAGGATGAACTCACCTGGAATTCGGATGGAAGTACCGTAAACAAGCTCAGCGGATGAGCACTGAAGGTCTTCCTTGAATGTGGTCCGAATGCCAAGAAGGACAAGTGGGAGGGTTTCGGACCAATTATCAACATTGCCATGAGCCATCAAGGAAGATTTTAACTGCCGGTGGAACCTTTCAATCATTCCCTGGGACTGCGGATGATAACTACAAGAACGAAGCCGTTTTGATCCTAAGAAAACCATAAGGTCCTTCCACAGGTAGGACTCAAATTGGCGTTCCTGATCTGTCGAGAGCGTAAAGGGAGTACCGAATCTTGAAACCCAGTGGAAGAAAAAAGCCTGAGCAATGGATTCACCTGAAGTATCTTGAAGAGGGATAGCTTCGACCCAGCGAGTAAAGTGGTCGATACAAGTGAGAAGGTGTGTGTAACCGTTTGAAGGAGGTAGGGGACCGACCAAGTCAATGTGGACCTGGTCGAAGCGTTGTCCCGGAGGAAGAAACTGTTCGACAGGAGCGCTAGTACGCTTATGGACTTTTGCACGTTGGCAGCTAAGGCACCTTTTAGTCCAAAGCTTAATGTCCTGGAGAAGGGACGGCCAGACAAAATGTTTACCGACTTTGACCTGTGTACCTCTTACGCCGGGATGCGAAACATCGTGTATAGTGTGAAATACAAGACGACGCATGGAAGAAGGTACGACAGGGTGGGGTAGACGTGAGGACATGTCGCAGAGAAGTGGAAATGGAAATCCGAAAACTTCCACACTCTGAATATCAAAAGTAGAGTTGGCAAAGAAGGTATAGTCTTATAGATGCTGAAGACGTGACATC
>JABUQX010003984.1:25000-30000 GCA_015478945.1 Trachelipus rathkii | reverse complement strand
ATTAGATAAAAAATTTCTTCATACATTGTTCTCCTTTCATTAAGCCATAAAAAAATTTGTTTAGGCTTTTAGTACCTTGGGTAATGATGACATCTCTGGAGATCTGCCTTCGATAATCTTCGGCAAAGAGTGGATCCTCTGAGGACTCTCTTATTTGTGAAATTATTCGTCTTTGAGATGGAACAGCTTGCTTCACAACCGGGACAGCTTCTACAACCCGGACCTGAGATAGAAAAACAAAAAATTAAGCTTGTCAAGAAATCTCCTTCATCTCACCAGGAATTACAGTTTATTAAATTTATTAAAGAATTCAGATAATTAACATAAAACTCTCTTTACATTACTCTAAATACATACATATCTGAATTCATAGATATTCAAATTTACTTTATTTAAATTTATTTAATTTAATTAGTTATTTACAAACTACTCATCAATTCAACTTCTACTTTAACTGCAAAGAATCAGCAAACAAATTCAATAATTTATATTATTAATTACTTTTATTTTATATTATTTTATTAATTTTACTTATTATTTTATTATCATTATTAATTATTTTATTTATAAAAAAAACAGAAATAACAATATATAGTACCCTTTATAGGGAACAAAAAGGCAATGTTCCTGGCGTCTAACTAGGTCTGGCGTCCGTCAATAATTTGTTTGATAATGAGATAATGATAGTTAATATTTCCTCTCCTCTCTATATTAGGAGGTTAACTCTCTTGCTGAGTTGTCTTCAATTATTTCCTAGCTGTGGGATGGGGAAGACAAAGACATGTTATCCATCTCATTCCTCCCCACCCGTCAATTCCAGTATTGACGCACATCGGACACTGGGGTTACCCATTTTTTCTTAGATCAATCAAACGGGAGGTCATATCCCTGAGATAATTCCTCTCTACTTTTTTTTCCATAATAACAAATTAAAATTTGTACCATAAATCAAAATAAATTTCTTTGTAGGATCAACAAAATCATCGTTTCCTTTATACTTCTAAAAAATGTAAACAAAATAAATTCTCTCAAAACAAATAATAACTAAAGTTTCTTTGGTTGTATTCTTTACAAACATAAATAAAATATTTCTTTTTCTTTAAAAATCAACAGAATAGATTGGTCTCTAAAGGCCGAATATCTGACTTATCCGCCTTTTTAATTCATCTATTGTCAGAGTTTCTCCGAACGCTGACAAGAATCCCTGAGTATGAATCAGGAAATCCTGCACCCTCCGTTCCAACTCAGTTTGTGTATTTCCCACCACAGAAACAACAGAAGCCTCCCGGGGTACTCTCAAGGTTGCGACCGACTGTTCCGGTACCTCGGCAGCCAGACGTTGTGGTTGGTCACTCCCTGGTCTTTGATACGGAGTGGATCGTACCCTCCTACGAACAACTGACCGACTTGGCCGCTCCACTAGCACATCTGTGGTCACACTCAGAGTGTGAGGATCAATGTCCCCAAAACGTATTGGGGAATGTTGTCGAGAACGGGGAGTGGAAGTGATCATTTCCGCCCCTGTGGTTACTGGGCCCGACACAGTTGTAGAAGTCGTGGCCACTTGAGAGGTCGCTGCTGTAGTCACGAGTGGCAAGGATAAACTTATGTTTCCTTGTGTCTCTCCACTAATTTCCCCACTCACTTCACTGAGGATTACCATATCCTCCAGAGGTGCCCTTATTTCAGGAAGGCTTTCATTGACTGGTGCATTCGTCTCTGAGACGACGGATGTTTCCTGTTCTTCTGTTTCCGAAGGAACTATTGCTCTTTTTAGCTCTTGTCCAAAGACCCCGGACGATTTCATTTTTCCAAACAACTTTCTACTTAGAGCCCGGGTCGGATGCAATCCATCCCTGAGAAATGTTATATCTCCCAAAGTATGGACCTTTCCTTCTAAGAAGTCCCTATTTCTGCCTTTCATACCACCTCCCATATCCATAACGGCATATATTACAAGATAGGAGTTCTTCCTATGCCAAAATTGATTTCTGCGGTTCGCAACTGTCTGATATGGGAGTGCATCTGGGTCGCCTGTCGATTCAGAATATGATCGGAATATTCGGGAGCGCTGTTGTAGTGATCTTGCACACCAGGTGGGTATTTTTGAACTAGCTGGCGATTATACTCAACTAGATCTAGGAACGGGGGTATCATTAGGATCACCTCCATACGAGGGTTGATCCTTGCGCACTTCTCAGAGAAGCGCGTAAATCGCCTAGCGAATCGGTCATTTTCATAATTGAAGTTAGCTACTGTGATCCAGTAACGCCCAGGTCCTTCATGCGAATCTGGGTCTCGTAGAAAAATTCGTTGGTAAGCTTCGGGAATGATCGTAAAGATCATCATGTGGGTGTAGTGGGGTTTTACTATGTGATCTAGTAGACTCAGAAAAAAATCTAGACCCTTCCCCGGATATGCTTCAAATGTTACTTCCGCTCCTGGGAGTAATTCCGGGGTGTATTCCCTCTTTAGATCTTCCACCCATGAGTGTCCCAGCACCAGAATCTGTAAAAAAAATAAAAAAATACGATCATTAGCTTCCAATTTCGTTTTAACTTTTATAAATTTCTTTAATAAATATATTTAAAATTATCTTTATTATTTATCATTAATAAATTTACTGCATTTTATTTTATTTTTTTTACTTTTTATTTTTTTTTCGCGCTCTCCGCTCTATCATAAAGGGAAAAACTATTGGTAAGTCCTGACACGGCCCGCGCGACCGTGTATAAGGACGAGTATTGCTATCTCTTTTCGACGTAAGCTCCGTCAGCCGTTCAATTACTAATCTATCTACGCTTTCAAAACCCTCAAAGGATAACTCATCAGGAAGAACTTGTTGATCTTCTTCATTTTGTTTATGTTCTAAATATGCCTCTTCTTCGGCTTCTTCAGATAGTGGTATTCCCACTATTGGAGTTGAATACGCTTGGATGCGCTCCTCAAAGGTTTTGTCAGTGGGGTAAGATTCCCTCAAATTTTCTGGGGGAGCCTGCATAGACTCCCATCGGAATTCGGCATCCTCTATCAAATCAGAGGTGTCCCAGGCTAAATATTCATTAAATTCCTCCTCTTCCTGAGGAACTATATTATCGGATCCTATCTTACTATCTATCTCTAACTGCCTACTTCCTATTTCCTTATCTAATATCTTTCCTAACCCTAAATTTATCTTTTCCTGTTCTTTTAACAGTTCTACAAATTTTCCTTTAATGGTGGCTAATATTTCCTCATCAATAGTAAATCCTACAAATGAGTCATCATCATCATCGTCATCATCCATATCAAAATCATTCATGTCATCATGTTCAGTGAATGTTACTTCCACTTCTTCGTTTTCAAAAATTTCCTCAACTCTATCTTCATTACCCAACATTTGCTCTTGATTTTCATTTAACGCATATCTTTGGAATGTCGGGTTATTCATCAAATAATCAGGGGGCATTTTCCATATCCTTAACTGCCGATGGTGAGCTCGATATTGTTTTCCGTCCTCTGAGGATTTTATTACATAGGTGACCTTGTTATCATTCACTTGGATTATTTCATACGGGCCACTATATCTCGGATGGAATTTATTTGTCGTCAGATTTCCGGGAAGATGAACTTTTAAGCCCACCATCTGATGTAATTCATAAGGAACAAATCTCTCGTGACTAGCTGACCAACATTCTTCCTCAACAGGCAAAGGAAGTCCCTATGTAGCTCATGCGCCCTCTTTAGTATATTTTCACAGGGAGTCATATTAGTCTCTGCATGTGTGGTATGATTGTAAACCAATAAAACTTGGGACTACTACAATTAAATATCAATGGCCTAACCAATAAATCTATAGAACTCAACCACTTCCTTAAAAAACATAATATCCATATAGCCATCATTCAAGAAGCTTCCCTCCCCCAAAACACCCCACCTACGGTTATGACGCTATCTACTCCCCCTCCCACCCACCCCAACACTCCCTCCTAACACTGATCCAGAACAACATTACTTACCACAACACAACCCCGACACCTCCACGCTATTACCAAACGCACTAATAAAATCCCAATCCTGTTCCATCCCTTTTTGAATAAAGACCACCTATAGCTCTATATTCGCCACCCCACTTCCCCAAACCCCCCACCAAATAACCTCACTCCCCCCCTAACACCCTTATCCACATACCCAAATCTCATCCTCGGAGGAGACTTTAATGCTCACCACACTGCCTGGTACAAAGACTACCCCTCTGACCCCCATATCCTTAACGAACTAGAATCCCTAAATATCCTTAATTCAAAACACCTCCCCACCGAATCCCTCCCCAAACCAACCAATCCCCTACCTCACCAGACGTCACATTTTCCCCCTCTCTTCACCACTTACTTACTTGGGACACCATTACTGACCTACAATCGGACCACCTTCCTATTCTTATTTCCCTAAATTCCCCCCATCAACCCCCCCAAAAAAAACCATTACATACACCAACTACAAAAAAGCAAACTGGCCCGAATATACTAATTATATTGAAACTCACATTAACCCAACACAAATCCACGACATAACATCCCTTCTCACCTCCATCACTCACTTAAACAAAACAATTATCAAATCTGCAAACCTTCACATACCCAAGGGACACAGAAAATCATACAATCCCAAATTAAACCCGAACATCAGCCAACTCATTAAACAAAGAAACTCCCTTCGAAAACTCAATCCATATACCCCCACATCTCTAACCAAATAACAAATCTAAACAACCAAATCACTAACCTCATAACCACCAACACTACCAAAAAATTCTCTGAATACCTCCAACAAAACATCTCACGCAAAGACAATAAGAAAACCTGGCAAGTTATCAAAAAGTTAAACAATTCACGAAACAACCCCCACCATCTCACGAATCCCCATCTCTACCTAACAACTCCCTCCCCTCCCCTAAACAACAATCAGACAGTCTCGCTAAACATTACGCTAAGATCTCCCGCAAACCAACACACCCCGAT